>MJUU01067397.1:68148-96960 GCA_002080025.1 Modiolus philippinarum
AAAAAAAGTATTCTACTAAATTTTATGTTTTGTTTTTCCTATTTGAAATGCCTTTTATCTATGTCAGCCATGGTCAAGG
Source organism: Modiolus philippinarum (assembly GCA_002080025.1). Lineage (NCBI taxonomy): Eukaryota > Metazoa > Mollusca > Bivalvia > Mytilida > Modiolidae > Modiolus > Modiolus philippinarum. Next base: position 68,228 of record MJUU01067397.1, read on the forward strand.
TGAGTGATAAGGCTCTTGAGAGCCTCTTGTCTATGATAGTTATTAACAATAAAGGTATATGGAGTAAATGCAAATGAGACAAAATCTCTACAAATAAAAATGATTGAGTCTTCTTTCAGTTTTGTGCATAGATGAAGTGTGGTCCTTTATGCATGTGTCGATTTTTACTTTACATTTTGTTCAAATTCATTTTAATGTGAAGTCATTACAACTGTTTCTAACTAATACCATACTTTGGTATCTGTTTACATTTATAATGACCCCCTCTTCTGTTTTTACAGTAAAACTGACTACCTGGATTTACTGTTTCCAGACTATGAGAAAAGAAAACAAAAATCAAATTATATAATGTCAAAAAGACAAAACTTTTGCATGGCTGTATTGTCTTTTGTTAGAACTGACATTTTAATGTAGTTTGCAGATTTTAGATTTTCAATAAAACAAATAATTTTAAGTTTCCTTCCCAATCATATAATCTTTATGAAATTTGTTTTCTTTCCCTTTTTTATTATAAAGCTCAAATTGACTTTTACTTTAGAAATAGAGAAGACTGACTGATTAATCAAATTCGATAATCTCGTCACTGTTCTTCATCTGCTGAGTATAAGTAATGTTATGTTTTGGAAATAATAAATATTTTACAGATCTTTCTTGAATTCTTTCTACTGTTTTAACTCACTACCACATAATAATATATATTTTTTATTTCACACATTCAACAGTTGCACATAATATGTATGCACTTATATTTAATATCAACTCCAAAATTTTCTCACTCCAACACTCCACTCCATCACTCCGCTCCACCACTCCACTCCATAAAATACATGGTGCCGTCTACCTGTGTCGTTGTATTTATAGCAATGGAATCGACACACATATGAAATCACACAATCCGATTATTTTCATGTATTACGGAATAACTTGTACCTTCTTTTCGTGTTTATCAAATAAGTTCTCAAATCGGCGAATGTATTTGTTTATCTCGATTGGCTATTTAGGACACCCATACGAAAATCACCCATTTCGATCATATTCAAGTGATTATAGAATTTCCTGTGATTTTTTATTCACTTTTGATAAATTGTACTAAGTTCGGAATAAATATTCTCAATTTATGCACTATATTTTGTTTTTTTTTCTTTGTCATACTGTCTCAATTCGTGTTGCTGTGAATTGCCGTGATTTCGGATTTATGATTTTAGAATTTCCTCTTTCCTCGTTCTTGCTTCGGTATTCGTTTGCCGACGTATTCGATCCCCCTTGACCAAATCAGTTCTCTAAGGCCAATAAAGTATATCAATTCCGATCGTTATTTTCTATGCAGCAGTTCTTTGGATGACTACGAAGTTTTGCCATGTGTAGATTTTTAGGGCTTTCGAGTTTCATCTCCATCATAGCTTTGATTTTATACTGTACAAAAGCTTCCTAAGACTTCTTTCTTAAACATTGAAACTTCTGGTGATATTGAAATCACTCGAAATGTCGTTTTCATTTTGTACTGCAGTCCGGTGATATTTTTAATTATTCATTTTTTCTTTGCCATATAAAAGGAAAGCATTGTATTGGAAAATGATTTTAACATAAACATGATAAAGAAGGATCCCTACCACTGATCCCTACTAATCATTTAAAGATTTTCATATAAGAATAACTATACATTGTGGGTGTGAAATGAGAATAAGTGTTTATCTTAAAGATACAGTAAAGCTTATGATTGAGATATCAGAAAGATTATTTCAATCGCTACCGTTTATCAGATATTGCAAATGATGTTGAAGATTTTATTTTATGTTACTATTTGATAGAATAGATCTTTTTGCGCAAATATTTAAAATATACCAAAGGAATCCATTTGCTAACTCTGAATTTTGGTATTATTATTATAGCATGCTTTGAAATCAGTAACAAATGGAGACCAAAAAAAAAGTCATTTTGCTATTAATATTTTACGTGTTCTAATACAAATGTCGTCTTTTAATCATAAGTTATAGGTTGTTGAAAACACACGCCTAGCTCTGGTCCTGCCCTTCACATAGAGGTCTGTTTGTTGTTATTTATGGCTAACCATACTGTATGTTGCTGTATTTTGAGGCTGTATTATAATGTCTGTTAGTTTAATCAAATTCTTACTCCTATTTTGGTTATTTGTTTGAATTGTCAATGTAATATTAATTTTTTTGTAAATTGTCTTATTTCACAATTTTTTCCACATTTTTTTTTTAAATTTAAAACATTTAAAACATGATATTTGGTATACAGCAGTATTTTGAAGATAACTAGTATATCATACACGTATAGTTTGAATATTTTTTTCATATTAACTTAAAGAGAAGACGTTGTTTAATTGAAGCATTAAGTACACGTACAAAACTTAGTGTTGACAACACAAATGACATTTTGTGATGAAATAAATCATTCACGGTCACCGTGTTGTCATGTTTTAACTAAATTTGGGAAAGGACTTGTAATGGCTGACCACGTTGGGTAAGTTTGTTTGATAGTTTAAGAATGCCAGTTTCGATGTAAAGTCTGTGTAATGCCACTGAGGAAACCTGTTATAATGGCTGACCTTGTTTGTGAGTCAGTATGCACTGCTGTTTCAAGATAAGATGAAAGCGATGAAAGGTACGGGTTCTGTTTTTGTCCGTCAATGCACATCAAATTATCATAAGATTATTCCATGTCAACACCACTGGATGGACGACGTATATTTTGATAAAAGTGATAATCTTAATATAATTATCTGTGAAAAATATGAAATATAAATACAAATTGACATGTAGTCAACAAAAAATATGTGATATTTTTTTTACTAAATATATGGGCAATCAAACGTATTCACAGCTTTTAAAATGTGGTCACGTTTCAATAATGAACTGCATGTTGCACTGCATAGCTTCAAATTTTGAGGATGTTAAAAAATCAAAGACCGAAATTGAATGCAGGGAAAAGAGAGTAAACAGTAATTAAAATATTTTCGTCCCGTTCTTTGACACGACTAATTTTAGTGTTGTTTGTTTTTCCTTTGTTTTTGGGAAATAAATCCTAGACAATTTATAAGTTGAAATGTCTGCAATTCGGTTGTAGTTGTTTTTTTTTCGATACTGAATTCCACTGAGCAAAGAAAAAATACTTGAGGGCTTGCTGTATGGTGTGAGGTTCCTCACTGTGTTGAAGACCGTACGGTGTCCCCTAGATGCTTTGTTTTAGGTCGTTTTAACCTGGATATGGGATGTTATCTCCTTGACATTTACCCCATCTCCTTTCTTTTTCATATTGAGAGTGTTTCTGCATAAAAGAGCACGGGATCTCTGGAAACAGGAAAAGCAATCAGAATTTTCGTATTTACCTTAATTTGAAATTAGAAAAGGTATTAAGCTGTCAGTCTTATAACTATGTAGAAACTTCCTGTTTGAGGTATTTATTTAAAGCTGTGAAAACATAAGAGGCATACCTTTCTTTATCTACTTAACAAATAATTTGCCGTCAAATTTTGTTTTTAATTACGGGTTTATGTGTTCACCTACTGCGAGGGGCATTGAGAATGCAATATGAGCTATTATAACTAATCATAACTTCTGCAAGTGCTAAATTATAAACAAATTATGACACACTTGTAGAACTAATCATCTCCAGCTGGGGCGGGTTCGTCAGACATAATTTGATGCCAAACAGATATTTGGAATTGACGTTGTTAATGCATTATTGTTTATAAATGATGCATTCCTGTTGTCCAGTATTAACGCATTGTTTTCATAGTGTATATCGTTCCTCTGTAGAACGTTTGCAGAGAAAAATTCTTATTTTAGGCGTCGTTGAGAGCTGTATGACATAACTTATCCATCAATAGATGTTTTTAGTCTTTCTGTAATTCTGATTCGATATCTGTGACATGTCGTTAATACAGTTGAAGATATCCGTGAGACATTTGATAAAAATGAGGACAGTACCAAACTGATCTTCAGTCGAACTGTAATTACGATGGGAAATCTAATGGAGATCAATACCCTTTATTTGTTTTGTGGTTCTGTAGCGTCTTTGGTCTTCCGTCTTCTGTTGTTCTCACTTTTGCCTTGTCTCTAGACTTTGATTTATGTAATCTTGTTCTTTGTTCCTTCTACTTCCGTTGTTTTGTTGTTCATGCAAGACATTTAATTTGGTTAAAAAATAAAGAACAAAACAAAAACAAACAAACAAAAAACACACACACAAACAAACAAATACGCATGACACAGTAATTGAAAGGGTCTGATAAAAGAAAAATAAATTAACGATGATGAAAAGAAGAGAAAAGAAAATGTAAAAACTGCAACTTGAAGAACGATATCGATATCTAGGATGAAGAGCAATTTTTGCTATTGAAATCAATGCCCCTTATCTATTCAATATATAGTTAACATTTCGAAAAGGCCCCATGACGGCTCTTGTGTAAGAAATAGTTCGGTGTATAGAGACTTTTCATCAGTGCTATGCACTCCAGATCAGTTATCTAAATGCTCATAAATTAAGGGGTGTATATTTAATAATGATTTGAAGCGATTTGTTTTCGTTTAGATAGTTATTTCTACAAATATTCATACACCATGCCTTCCTCAGTATGGTCATCATACGTGTAAATATTGTGTATTGATTGTCATAATTAGATCATGTGTATTTTAAGATTCTTACTAATCCCTACATCATTAGATGTGTTTATTCTTTTGAAGGGCTATTCTGGTAAAATTGTAATTAGGATACTCAAAAAAATCATGATAAGAAATATTTATTGTTAAAAAAAGGATTCTGATTAAGATTCCCGTCATCTACATTGAAATGCATTAGTTTGAGGACTATTTCATTGAATCCGTGCAGAAATGTATATTTTTTAAATGATAATAACTATGTAACTGTCCAAATTGCTAAAAAGGAGGACAGATACAACGGAAGGACCCACGGGTGGGGTGGGGGAGTCACTATAAACATAGATTTTCTTGGAGTAAGGGTTACGGACATTTAACCAGCACTAGACATATATTTTGACAAGGCGAAAAGGGAAAAACTCTTTCATATATTTGATGAAAATTTTGTAACCTATTTATATAAGGCACGGACCATTTGATTTTCAGAAGGGGGCTTGGATTTTCACCCGAGCCGGGAATTTTTTTTCAGATATACACTATGCTACGCAACTTTGTTGCTCCAAGCATTTTTCTATGGACAAAGTCGGAGCCAGATTTTATTTTTATCTAACCCAGGTGCTGGTCAGAGTATTTTTCGGGGCAAAAATCGAGACCAGAATTTTTTTTCTAAAAAATTTATGTCTTTTCGTCGCCGTGGGTGGATTTTATCCAAGCGGAAAGCCGGAATATACGGACGGAAAGAATTCACTGCTACATATATTTAAAAAAATTCAGTAGCTTGATATGGGTTTATAGCCATATCATTTCTTGTTATTTTCATGTTCAAATGATGCAAACTCGGGAAAATTTGAACGATTTTTTACAGGACATTAGAATTTTAATACCACACATTGACACCAATGCAGCTTTCAAGAAAAATTTGTATTCTCCATACATCATGCAGTATTCTCTTTATAATTTGTACTGTTTTGTTGTATTTTTGCACATGCTTTTTCCGTAATGAGTCACTTGCAATTGCATTGTAAATAAATAAATACAGTTTAGTTTTTGTGTACATAAACGCTTTTCCTGACAAAAGGAAGCAATGTAACATAAAAATTGGATCAATAATATTATGAATTTTATGGTGAAATAAAAATTTGACAATAGATTTCTACGGCGGGACTCGCCCGGGGACTCGCCATCTAAATAAGCTTTTCGTCTCAATGGAAATTCTCAATTTCTGAAATCCCAGAAGTAATTCGATAAGGATAGTTAATTCCCAAATAATGGAACTGCGTATGCATAAAAAATAGATAGCATGTGTTTTTATACAATGTACACGTGTAACATGTGCAATAGGCATATTATTCAGTTTATTAAACCTATATTGAAAAACTATAAATCTTTATTACTTATTAACACAAGGATAAAATGGTATACAGAAAATTTACGCTTATGTTAATAATAAAAAGAAGAAACTTTTTTTTAATCAAACACAATATCAGTTCATCTCTTTTCGCCAGAACTTTCTTTTTGTTCTGCTTGAATATTTTTATTGTTTATAAGGACTTAATAACAAAACGAATTAAATGACATTATAAAAAATGTTTTATTGCATTGCACGCTTGTGATGTAATTTATACAAATTTTCCAATATTTATCTATTTGTTTTATTTTTATATAACAAATTAGATTTTCGTTAAAATCCCCTGATATTTATTTTTCTCTCGCTGTTCTGTTATTACACGCCTGTCAAACGGACGATTTACATGAAGCAGATAGGATTTCTAATGTCTTTATCACCGACTCTCCCTCGTGGTGTATAGAACATGAGATATCACACTGATTATACGGTGCATGTTTCACGGATTAACTCGTTGTACAGGGAGGTCACTACTGTTGTGAAAATTCCGTAAGTTATTTACATTTACAAATTTTTACCACAGTAACATCATACCTTATATAAGATAAGTTCTTTTATTTACTCTCTGTTTTAAAGCTGCTAATTTGGTAGCCCTTGCACCGAAAACTGCAGAGCCAGGAAAACTTTGTATAAATATGTCAAACAGTATGTTTCTTCTATATTCATCTTTTTTACCTGCATTGATGAAATAGAACTTGCCGAAATCGCTATATTATGCATTACATGTTAGCAAAGGGGTCATGGTCCACGATGTACGTTCCCTCCAATTAGTTGGGGAAAGACACGGACACAAATACCCAAGATTGGAACTATATCCATTTTGTATTTTTTTTCCTGATTTTCATAAATTTTGGTAAGAAGGGTTTTCAAAATACTACAATAACTATCATTTGTCAATCATGTTGTGTTTTAAGCTTTTATATCATTATTTGTTTGTTCGTTTGTTTTATATTTTGGTCTTTTTGTAATTTTTAGGGGTATGAATGGTCACAAGAATTTTCCCTTCATATTTATGCTTACTTAAAAACTTGGGCAGAATTTTAGAATTTACATTGGAAAACAAAAATTAAGGAAAAGAAAACTGTCTACTCAAATTGCAATACACTGACAGAAACACTTCATTAAGGAGACTTTAAATCACAAATCTTGTTAACATAACACTTAGGGCGCGGTGATGTTTTAATACATACATTTCATTACACTAGTTAATGGCTAACATTTTTCAGAATGTCACAATTTAAAATTGGTTGCATTTTTTGCAATGACCTAAAACTGTCAGTTGGCAAGTGTATCGTATCAAATCTATCTGGTGTCATGTTAGTTTCACATAAACAAGGAAATTAATTTTTGCTGTACACAAATTAGCGCGTTTTTATCATATACACTGTATTTACTTCGATATAACTATAATCTGGGGTCAAACCTTCAGTCGAGATAAAATTCTACATAAATAATACCATGCTTGTTGTCATCAATTAAATACCAAGCAATGTTTCAGATAAAAACACTAAATCGTAAAAATAACGACGAAAAATCTATTTTGAGAAATTTTTCATGGCAGCAATTACGTTTACCACAATGATGACACTTCTGAAACATTAATTGACGCTTCCGGTTGAAAAGAAACTCGATACAAAATATACTTCAACTTTGGTCATACATGGTGTGCTTACTGGACGTATCTTGCGGTTCTTGTATGTGCGTTACAATAAAGCGCAATCAATCAATCGCAATCGCAAATTGTCAAGAATCTTAAAACACACCGAGGTCGTATATATACATGTTATAAATTTAACACAGGGTACAAATCATTCTTACTTGCTATTTAAAGCAGTGTCACATTTGTTATATATGACCTTAACAAAAAATCTCTGCACAAACAGTTAGCAGGTAAGATGAAAAGGGGTCTTTAAAAGCAAACCGATCAAGTCTACCTGTTTAGATCCCGAAAAAAATAAAACAGTGGTTTGTTTACTGTACCTAAGTACATTTCCATAATGGTCTACATTATTTTATGTACACACCCTGCCTAACACCGTTATATATGGATGTAGTAAGCTATCTGTGATATTGGTTTCAAGTTCAGACAGTGCTGCATTCTGTACAGTTGTACATGTAACAAATAAGTGTCTATGTAACAATCATTATATAACGCTCTTCTTTGATGACACATGATTGTCAGATCAATAAAGATCCTTCATACAATTCAATAAGTGCATGTTGTTTTTTGTATAGTGGCACAAATGTAGTGTTCTTTCTCGGTCTATGATATTTGCTTTTTTCATCGGGACAGTAAATAAAGGGGTTGTAAGCAAACTTAAAGTCGTTGTCCAAGTACATGTTATGTTGTGTTTAGCGTTGTGCCATAGTTCTTTCATTTGTATCAGACTTCTTCGTGGAGCATGCTGTTAAACTTTACCAAAAATAGAAAAAATACTAAAATACCGGAATTGCATAGTAAACAATAAATTTCGTTATGCTGTGCACGTGAACTCCCATCAACAGCATTAGAATCAAATAACATGGAAAGCCATAATCAAAAAGTAGTCCAAAAAGAAGTACTCATTACCAAAAATATCGAAATAGGAGGCCAAATCCAGAAGTATGGACATCCAACGAGTGCCATACACGGAATGAAGCATCAGTATTTTTAAAGGGTTAGAATTTTGATAAACAGTAAATTTCTATAAAACGCAAGGTAATTTTTTCGTGTCAGACAAGTCTGACTATTTGGGGTTGTGAATACCCTCGGGGACCTGTGGTCCAACAGCAGTGGCATCGGCCCAATGGTTTCAAAATACTAAAATACCGAAATTGCATAGTAAACAGTAAATTTCGTTATGCTGTACACGTGTTTCAAGGAGTAAAACTCTCATCAGCAGCATTAGAATCAAATAACATGGAAAGCCATAATCAAAAAGTAGTCCAAAAAGAAGTACTCATTACCAAAAATATCGAAATAGGAGGCCAAATCAAGTTCTATGGACATCCACCGAGTGCCATACACGGAATGAAGCCTCGGTATTTTTAAAGGGTTAGATTTTTGATAAACAGTAAATTTCTATAAAACGCAAGGTAATTTTATCGTGTCGGACAAGTCTGACTATTGGGCTTGTGATTACCCTCGGGGACCTCTGATCCAACAGCAGTGGCATCGGCCCAATGGTTTCAAAATACTAAAATACCGAAATTGCATAGTAAACAGTAAATTTCGTTATGCTGTACTGTACACGTGTTTCAAGGAGTAACCTCTCATCAGCAGCATTTGGAAAAAATATTATTTGTGAGATTAAGGCAAAAATAACTCAGTTTTGGACGCGACCAGAGAGAAATTCATCAAAGTACATCATATTACACATTTATTTTCGTCATAATCTCCTCTTGTCCATTTAAGCATTGATGAAAACAAATATTTTTTTTAATTATAGACGGATTATATTTAACACTCTGGACTCATTCATAAATTTTACTATCTCAAATGCCTTCTGATTGTTTTGAATTTGTTGATGACCTGATTATGGTGGGATTTATTGGTGATCGTTAGATTACCTTTTCAATGATTATTTGAATATCAGCCCCCCCCCCTCCCCACCCCCACCCTTCTGGATTCACGATCTATATAGTAGTTCTGTTTAGTACGCGTACTCTGTTGGCGGAATTCTGAGACAACTCTGTTTTGAGAAAACAGGTAGAAAGAATTTATCCGAAACCTAACCCTGGTCCATTGAAGCGTTCATGGATCTTTCACTTCATAAAGTCCTGGGATGTCCGTTTTCTGATCCAAGAATGGCAAGCAGACAGCCTCTACATTTGAAATATTGTCTTCAACAAAACCAATAGCCACATTTATAACAATTCTTGTATGATCAGCTGATTAAGAAGGGACTTCAGAGGCGTGCATACCCTTACACCGTACAAATATTTAGGGTAAATGCAGTGACTTTGGCCAATATTTGTCCCAAACTTTTTGCACCTTGCTACGTTCGGTGATTTTTCAACCCTTAGTCCACATCTCGGAGCAACATATTTAGTGTGTAATTTGTGTTTAGTTCGAGAATTACTTGCAGGAGCCATGCTAAAACTTAGAGCTCTTTGTGATGTTTAAAGTAAGCGATGTTTGCTTTCGGGAGCGTCATGTCTTTTAATGAAAAAGGTTTGGAGGTATAGAAAATTAATCCTTTTAAAATCCCTTTTTATTACTTTTACATCTAATTTGACGTGCAATTATAGAAAAATCTAATGACCATATTCAGATGTAACTACATATAGAAAAAAACATGAAGATACTTGTTAGAAGTACCATGGTGCTTCTAATAAATACTTGTATATATCCTGATACTTTGTGCAACTACATGTATCATGATATAAAATAGAGAGTTCACTGTGGTAAAGTCACATATTGGGTCAGGACATGGGGGTGATGGATAACGGTTATCCCACATCCGCATGTCCTGACAGTAAATGAAAAATGGAAATATCTGCCCCTCGTATTTTCCTTCATGCACATCTGAATATAGCGTCAGGCATTTATGTAAAGTTTCATCAAAATCCTGAAGAAGTTTTGCGCTCACGATGTAATATTTGCAGACGCGTCAGACAATGACAGAATCAATGAAACGTTAAAGTAAATTTATCTCCCATTCATGGTGTCGGATAGTAATTATGTTCATTCATGCATATATCTGCATATAGATTCCTATTTTTTTGTAAAGTTTCATCAAAATCATTTGAAAGGTTGCTTATAATTACAAAGAGTATGCAGATGGATGGACAGACGGACGGGCGGACAGACAATCTGCCATGGAGATTCCTACGTGTATATATCCCCCTAAACTTTGTTCGCAGGGGTATAAAAAGTAGTTTAGAAATATCGCTATACGAATAATTAGGCCACTCATAAGAACCTACTAACCAAATTTGTTCTCTATAATTATGTCAATTCTGTTCAATGCAAAAATTCGACAATGCCTTCCAATTTCAATATATATGCACCCAAACCTAAAAGAAGTATGGCCATTTAGGCGTAAATTATGTTCCTACATTAGGTCATTTTCAAATACGGAACTACTCGAAGGACACCGAGAACCAAAACATTTTTGTTGTTGCAAGTTTATAAACATTTGCCCTTTCAAATGGCATTTAGTTTAGCTTGGTTACAAAAACCTAAAAAAATGTGAAAATCTGTCAAAATTTCATTCAAGTGGCAATTTCAGTGCCTAAATCTTATATCTAAAGTATATGAAGATGCATTTAGATTTATTTTATAATAATAGTGTTGATAATAGATTACCTGTTTAAACAGTTTTGGAGAGGATTTGATACATTCGCAAAATCGGTATGCTGGAGGAAACAATCTTACGGGAAGACCATACCTCTTTACTTTACTCTGTCCACAATGTGGACAGAATAGGGAGGGATCTGATGATACATGTATGTTGGAAACAGCGTTGTGCTATATATAGAGAGAGATGAGAGAGAACACGACAAAAAATGTTACACATTTATTCTATTTTAAACTTGTTTATTGTTTTTCATGTTAAATCTTATCTCTATGAAGCAATTTACAATTATAGTTTGTTTTTAATAGTTCAATCAATGTAGGAATGATATGTTTATGACACGATACAACGACAGCTTAAGCCATTTATAAAAGGGGGTTCCAGGCGTTATTTTCCATTTTCGTCAATCTGTGCAAATTGTAAAATTTCTCCAAAGAAGAGGCTATCCGCGTACAGGAAATCCCCACTGTAAATTCTTTTTCATGCAGTTAATAAATAAATACAGTATATAATCAGATTTTAATCGAAATCGTTCTCTCTTCTTTCTATGGTATGGCCAGAATTCTAAACCCTGAATCGTCTTTGATATGATGTCGGACACTCGAATACCCTGTCATTGCAAGATTGATTGATTTGTCAGAGTTTAACGTCCAGTGAGAAATATTTCAGCTATATCAAGACGAGAACAAATTAATCAATACAAAAATAAAAAGTAAAAGAAAGAAATAATTGTAGGCAATGAGTTTTGATTGCCACTGAAAAAGGAGAGAAATGGGTAGGTGCAGGAAATTTAGCCTTCCATTGTAGTTCCAGTGACTCTGCTCTCCTTTGAAAAATATAGAAGGGGTCTTTATACTGCATGGAGCGTGGCGTCTCACCACACAGTTTGGCTACAATGGTTTGTGATCAAGCTTCCTGTATTATGACCTGACTACTCCGCATAGACAGAGCATTCTCCTATCAAACAACTAGGGATGCACTCGGCAGCTTTGTAGTCGGAGCCCCTCAAAACCGATTTAGGTACCGGGCATTGCAAAATAGTCAGATTAAAATACGGAAAGCCTGATCGCGAGACCATTGACGACAAACTCTGTGAAGGAGCGCCATGTTCTACGTACAATAAAATCCTTTTATATTTTAGATAGAGTAGGCCTTTTTATTTTAGGACTGAATTCTCAGCACCTGAATCGGTTTAAGGGGCTACTACTATAGAGCTGCTTGGCGTGTCAATAGGTGGTGGATAGGGGGAAACCCTGTTTATTGCGGAGTAGTCAGGTCCTAATACGGAAGGCATGACCGCCAACCATTGTAGCCAAACTATGTTGAGAAAAGCTACGTTCCATGCAGTTTACATCTCTGATAGCCAATGGTAACGATCTGCACCATTCCTCTTCAGAGGAGAGAAGTAGATCGTAACCCTTTCGGAGGAGAGACGCAGATCTTTTGCTAGCGAAGATGCAGTATAGAGATCCGCTCTGTATTTTGCTTAGGAGAGCAAACTCACTGGGTGCCGTATAGTAGGCTAAATTTCCTGTCCCTACCCATTTATCTCTTTTTCCAGTTAAATCAGAACTCGTTGCCCCGGTTGTTCCTTCCACCAGTATTTCTTTATTTTACTGACAATTTTGATTTTAATTGATTATCTTGTTCTCGTGCTAATATAGCTGATCCCCCCTGGACTTTAAACCAATCAATAAATCCTGTCCTTATTTATTTTTTAACTATACTGAGGAAGTGACGTCACAATGCCGACTCCAATGTCATATTTGTAAATAAAGGACTTGACGTACTGACAACAACTCTATACAGTGGCATCTAAACTCATGGTACATTGTTAAAAGAACCTGAATAATAAAGAGCAAAACTAATGCGAAAACAAGATCTTTGCGGCTTTATACTCACAATGCTCATTCGTTAGTTAATGAGTTTTCGGTCGATGAATATATACATTTTGTCTATAATGATAATTTTAGATTATATTTGACTCGCTGTCGCTCGAAAAAAAAGCATCGGATACTTATTTGAGTTTTTTGACACAAGTACAAGTCAATCAATCAGACAGACAAACCTGTACGATATGCCCTATTGATAAAGTGCAGTGAAAAATAATGAACGTTAAGCATATGTTTGACAAATATATTTATCAACTTATGTCTAATGTTACAGCAGGGTGGTCGTTGGCCAGGATAAACCAAAGATGGCGTCAGAATCTCAATATGGCAACCAAGAGACCTTGTAAAAACTAACCAGACATAAATATTGTGACATCTGTTTAAATTACACTACTTCAAACTGCTAATTCCTACTGATTTAATCACATCTGTTTTTGCATTACATGGAATTTCACTGATAACATAATTGCTTTGATTAATGACTTCATTTGTTAAAAAAACGCTTGTTAAAAACAGATATACCCACTCATTGTAAGACAATATACATATGTTTTGCAAAAAAATGCAGAAGGATACACAAAATAAAGCGAAACGAATCAGACTGAAATGCAATACACAATTGAACAAACAGCGAAAATCTTATTAAACTAGCAAAAACTTGAACAAAAATATACCATTTATCTCATCCAAACATCTGTAGATTTTGAGAATAAGAATACTGCAGTAGAGAAAATTTAGGAAACTGTCGGAATATCTGAAACTTGCGACGGGTCATTTTATTTCCTTTTCAGGGAACGGCTGGGACTTTCTACGGGTCAATTTTATTTTTTAATCAAGATGCAGACCAGTTAGTTTTTCTATTGAACAAAAATAAGGGTCAAGGATTAAGATTAAGATTAAGATTGTTTATTCAAATTAATGGTCCCACATGGGGCATACAAATTTCATACAATGATTAAGATTCATTTCAGGTACACATACATACATACAAAATTAGACAAAGAACACGAGAACATATATATATGTATAACGATTGTAATAAACTGATAATTATATAATAATATTTTCAACGATCAGGCCTGAACCAAGCAGGGATAATACCAGTAGAAATATAAATATAAACACTATATATAACAGTCAACAATGTTGGCGTCTAATCTCAAGACTCTCTTCGATATAAGTTTCAAGGTTTAAAAAAAGGACAAAAAATTCCAGCCCACAAACGAAGGCTTTGCTTGCTATGCGAAGATGTACTACTGCTTACGTCACGTCTATAACAGACTCTGTAAATGAAATCGGATTATTCCGCATTGAGACACGAACTATTTGATTTTCAGGACTTTGATGTTTTAGAGAAAAAAAACTGGCCCGGATTAACGCCTTCTTGGGTATAACTACTCCTTACACAGAAAAGGGAGATAATTGAATATGTCAGGAACATGACATTGATATTGATAGTAAATTTATTACATGTAATTAATATCTTTTTTCTGACATTATTGGTTAGCGTAAGCATTAATTACAAGTGTAATTCATAATGACATCAGTTGGCCCGATATGGAAAGACTTAACAAGCAAGCGAATTTTCTTGTGTGTTATGAATTACGCACATTATGTAATATAATATTTCTGTGACATGAATTGATTAATTTCATGTTTGATTCCGTTCAGTACAATATGCAGTCTTCAAACATAGAAATTCTTTTCACCCTTGGATATTAAAATGTAGTAAATATTTCACGCTCCAACTCATGACCAAATTCTAGTCCTGAAATTTATGACTCTTTGTATATGTATCTTATTTTTAACTGAACTTAAATTATTGTTGCTATATATTCAGGAATAGACCAACTTTGATTAAAAGCGAGGTAACTCTAGTTTTCAAAGTGATATTCATATACAATCAGTTTGTCTGAGAAGTTGGCAAAATTGTGTAAAATTGTTATACTTATCTTTTTGTTTGCTCCTGTATATTTAATAATTACGCCTTTATGCCTTATGTTGGACCTATATACATGTGTATAGTGAAATAAAAAGTTTCAAACTTGTTTCAAAGTCTAGAAAATGTTGTTATTTTTCCCAATGAGCTTACCAGTCAATCTTCTCCATTTCCATGTATTCATTTCTTCGCAAGATTGAAAAGCCGGAAATGGATCGTGCTATGCTCAAAAAGCGAAATCACTGTGGTACCCGTATGGGATAAGAGCCTATAGGTAGCAACCAAATTCTTAGGCGGCGACCATTCGATTTTCTTGCGGGAGAGGTAATAATGTTTTCTTTCTTCAAATTTATCATTCCAATGCTTAATTCTGAGAGAAAAATGTGCCAAAGTAGGAACATTAAGAAATCGTATTATGCATTATTTCTTACAATATAAGGTAACATTCAATAGAAACTGAATAAATAAATTAATCAAAATTATAATTTGTGTTCTTATGCAATATTTTTGTAAAAGATTACTTGATTGGTCAATAAGTGGGTTCCTTGGCCAATATCATCAACGTTGAATACATTGCTTGCTTGCATTAGAAATGCAAAAAAAAAATATTATTTGAATAACTGTGGGCATCAATCTTGATTTGATGGTAAAAAACGCCGTTTAAAGGCTCGGCTATGCGTCGCCTGTAAACTGCATTTTTGACCATCAAATCGAAGATTTTTGACGCCCGGATATTCAAATAAAATGACGTATTGTTATTGCTTAAATGTGGTACAAAGTTATGAAAAGAGGTGGAATTTTTTCATTATCCCCAACATTAAGTATGCACGTGCTTATTGTTATGACACACTTCAAAATAATATACAGTTTTTCGTATTTGGAGATGTTTTGGAATTAGTTCATTGAAGGAACGGCATGACGAGAAACCAGTAACAATAAAACGACAGATATTGGCCTGCAAAAAAAATACCACTCACCAATACAACATTTAAGAAGAGTTATGACCCCTAATAAGCTGAGTTCTCAACGAACAGTTTAGGTACGAAGAGTTCGCGTTTACTGATGGGTTTAGTCCGGTTGGATAATGTTTAGCCTAAACATTTTATTTTATTTTAAGTAACATTGGATAACGTTCTGTCCCGGTTCATGATAATGTTTAGGTACGGTTTTTGATATTTGAACATTACCTTTATCTAAACGTTACCCAGCTTAATAGGGGTTATAATTGGTTCCTACCATAGACCGTTATATATTTAATTATGTATGCAGATTTGTCCACAAACAAAATTTGTTCTACAAACAAGCGAATTTTAGGCCTTTTCCAACTCATTCCCCAGTTTCCCATATCAACCCGAGGCGTCAGACGAGTTATGATGTGGGTCGAAGGATGATAACCGAACTGATATGGAAACAGTCATGTCTTGATCTGTTTATTATATACCTCCAATTAGGAGTTATCATCACACCCGGGCTGAAATAACTATATCACCGGCTGATATGGCTTTTTCAGATCAGATCGAAGCAGGCTGTAATGGCCATATGACTGGGTATCTTGATATGGAATGTTAACTTCCGGTTACACAGAACATATCTGTGCTAAAGTATATAATAAATAATAAGATGTGGCGGTTACATTTATATTTTAAATATTTTAACGCGCTATGAGAATAAAAAGTTGGAAAAAGAATTACGAAAAGTGCATGCATATTAAAATATTAAAACCATCACTTTAAATTATGCCTTGAAGGTCTAAAAGGGATATAACTCCCTCCTTGGGCTTTTTCCCATCCTGCTTGAAATTGGCGGGGAACCAAATAGTGCACGGGTTTTAAAGAATGACAAAGCATGGTATAAATAAGAAACTGCTATCTGTATTTAACTACTTTAGATTATAATAAACAATTTCTTTTGTTTACCTTTAAATTTACCTGTGTTTTTGACAGGTGTCACAATCTTAAGTTACAACTGATATTACAAAACTTGAACAGTTTTGATGCAATCTCTCTAGTAAAGTGTATATTTACATTTCATCTATAAACTAAAGTGTAAATTTACTGTGCACAATGGTTGCACTGATATGCAAATCTTTGTGTGGGGGTTGAAACTTAACACGTTGAAATAAAATTATATTCAATAATTTGTTTGCATGTGTTAGTTTGAGATGTTACTTTTCTGTGTGTGCTTTAGAAAATGGTGAGGTACAGGTAGTCACTGGGTTGGGGTAAGTCAACAGTTGCTTTTTTTATATCCTAATTTCGTCATACGATATTTGTAAAATCTTACACAGCTTCGTTTCCTTCTTTTCCTTCTAGTTTTTTTCTTTCGCCAGAGGTACCCAGAGGTGCATTTCAACTTTGAAACATGTCCACATGATAATGACTTGGTTTTTTATGAACTGTGCATAAAACAGACTAAAACTGTATTCCATACCAAATAAGAAAGGGATGTTAAACAGTCAAGATTTTACACCTAAATGTATGGTTTAAATAAACAGCTGATTGGGACAAGAAAACACCCCGTCTCTGACTATAACAGTTGGGAAATATACACACGATGTGTTCGTTTCAAAGAATTACAATTTTGGACAAACGACCAAAAGATCAACTCTTTATTTTTTTTTATTAATGTTGCCACTTAGACTAACTTGTTTATAAGCTAAAATGCACCTATATCCCAACTTCACAAGGTCTAAGGCAATCTTATTATGTGCTTGAAATCTGATGATGCCGCGTTGAGATGATAGTTTTTCTTTATCCAATTTAGTTTTGATAAATTAAAAGATTTCAAATCTTAAGTGATCTTTTTATAGCTCATGCGAATATCCCCTCTAAAGAATCCTCCATGAAACAAGGACGCAATGTAGAGCCTTCGGAAAATTGGATTCCAAATGGCATGAACTAAAATTTATAAAGCAAATTTATAATAAAAAAATATCAACTTTTGAGCACTATGATACTTTTATACTATTTATACACATATATATATATCCATATGTTTTGTTTAAATTAAATGTGTTATGCAGTTTTTTTTGTGCTTGACCCTTGTAATTGTTGTAATATTGCATATTACACAAAAAACATTGAGATGTACAAGTTCAAAAAGCAAAAAAGCCCGATGAAATCTTAATAAGAGATGGAAAAAGAACATTGATAGAAGAATATAAAAATCTAATATAAAATTGCTGTAAAATATACTTAAAGAAATTTGGGTGGTCAAATTAGATTGCGTGTTTTAATGTGATCATTATCAGATCAGATCTAAGCCTGTAAAAGGGTCTCTGTTTAAATAATTACTCAGTTAACGATCACAAATAATAAATTGTCGTGTTTATAAGAAGTACAAATAGATTTTGTCTTACAAATAAAAGTGATTTTAATTAAAATAAATTGAAAAATTTTAATTTGGTTAAGCATTGATCAAGATACAACCATTGTATGAGTCAGCAATTTGTTGCTTTATTGTAAAAACTATAAGTCATGTTACTTTGGAACAAATTCGGCCACAACAATTTTTTGTTGGATCTGTCAACCAATACAGTAATCAGTAGGGATAACACTATAACATATTGAAAGAATCAAAAAGCCTGAAAAAAAAAACAAAAGTTTGGGGTCCCAGTCTATTTTTAGCCATTTTGTCAATTTATGCCTACATTCTGTACGAAATTTAATATTTCCCCCTAACCCCCTCTTGAGTCGTCAATGACAGTCTTAGACATTGTCCAGGTGAGAAATACATAATAGGTTATATTTTCAGCTAATAAATGCGTGTATTCATTCTGAGTATTTAAAAAAAATTGTAAGGAGAGAGAAAAAAGATTTTTTACTTAAAAAAGTACTATTTTGTTTTCATTCCGCAAAACAAGAATTGAGTGAACGTTGTTTCTTTCAATCCCAAAAGTGAGAATTCAATTTAAGGTAAATGAAATGCAGGCATTTTACTTCTAGTATTCACCACTTTGTTCCTTCAAGCATGTTTTGTTTTAAGCACCGTATCATTTAATTTCTCTGTAATTGGGATGTGTTGCTTTACCCTTATTCGTCTTGATAAAAATGTACAAGTAAAGGAAAAAAGTGGTTACGTACAATATTTTACGAAAGGATATGGAGTAAATGAACAGGAGACCATAACACATGTGTTAACTCCAACTGCAATTAATTTTAATGAGCTGTATGGCCATTTCGGAATTTAATTCCTCATCAGCAGCACTAAAAACCAAATAGAAACTTCAAAAATGCACAAAACCAAATAATTCGCTTTGGTACTTTTTAAAACTCTTTCTCGGAATTGCAGCATTTTTCTCATGAATCGTGATCAGACTTATTCAAGATGAAGAACAATAATAAAAGCGTTGTTCCTTTGCTTGTATTTTACCATGTATTTGTAGAGACTTTGTCTCATGTGCATTTCCTACATATCCTTTTATTCACCATTATAAATGAAAAGTTTATATTTATGATAAAAGATCGGGCTTCGGGTTAAGCCCTTTTTAATTGCTGAGCACAGTAGTGAAGCTAGAGTGGATGAAAGAGACTAAAAATAACGTAATTATACAGCAAACAAAACAGGGGAAGGGCTTGTACTTGCAATACTTGCAACAAACGTTTGTGTCATGAGTGTGACAGGACGGAGTAATACGATTAATTTTATAAATGCTGAATATACAAGTAACATTTATGTTTTTATATAAGTTACATTGAGTGACATACTGTTAAGATTTTATTTTTTTAGACTTTTCAAAACAGTGTGTTCTTTGTATAAATGCCATCTGATAAAATTTAAAATTAATCTATTCCAAAAATCAAATTTGTCACACAAAAATAAGTTTCAACGAGACCTTGATTTCAAATCTATAATTTGTATCGATAAGGACAAATTAAAAGGCCATTTCTTGAGTGACACACGATTCATTCATGAACAAAACAAGTCTTTTTTGGCAGAGTAATTTATGAGGGTCTATGATCGTTATCGATATTTAATCCAAGGAAAAATCTGTAGTATTTTCCTTGAAGTGAAAGTGCCTACTATTATATTTATTGAAATGACATCTAGCAGTGGGATTTTCTTTTCATTTAAAAAAGGCAAATCACAAATTTAAAACTGCAAATTTTTTATTGCTAATAAAAATGGCGAAGAATATACGGCGTTTTTATGCACAAATTTTACCACGAATAGTATATTTTTATGCTATCAAGGAATATACTGTTCGTGTCGCCTAGCCGAGGATGGGGAATACTGTGTCCTGCATCGTCGTCTGTCGGTTCATCAAAAACTTAAATCAGATTCAACCAAACTTTCAGGATATGTTCACCTGGTGTATTTGTGCACTTTTGAAAATCGAGGGCTTTAGCGATCTAAACATGCAGAGTTTGTTCATTCATCTCAATTTTGAAGGTACTCTTAGTATATTGTAGATGTCGGATGAGAGACGACTAGAGGCGTCATTTGTTAGTGTACTGTCGGCTGCCGTATGTCGTACCATATAAAACATCTCATCTGCTGCATTGCCCATCTGCCGTAGTTGAAATCATGTATACGGTCGAATCCAGACAGTTCGAATTACATTTTCGCTACCCCATACGCTAATAGAATTTCGACATTTGAAGTAAAAATTAAACTCAGAACTTTTTTTTCACATAATATTATTGACAAAATTGAAAAATGTCCGTTTAGTTATAGACTGGCAGAAGTTTCTCATGTAATGACACTGAATAGTAGATCATCTCATATTAAACTGTGGTGATGTTATTGTTCCAAAATCGGTGTAATTCAAATTACTTTCTTCTTCTTTATGTCACGTACAGGTGTAAAATAGGTGGGATAACAAGAATTTGATAAATTATATAGAAAATGGATCCTTACATTTCAATAGAACAAGTGCAACCCGAACCTATCATTACACCAGAAAACAGATGAGACCATTATACAACCGTCAAAGGGGCCGTGAGGATGACACTGTAAATTGTCGCTGACGGGTATAAATTACCCACTAAATCTCCGTGTTAATACTCTTTTCATATCCTCGATTAAGAATGCCACAACTGATACAATGAACGTATACACCAGTAAGGACATCGGCATTGTGTTTGAAGATTTATAATGATTTGGAAAGTCAATGGTCCGATTTCAAGAGTTACTACCCTTTAGTTTGTCACTCTCTTTTTGGCATTCGAGTTTTCGAAAAACGAGAAATTCAACAACATGATTTCCACTCAAACGGTGCTAGGGGCCGTCTTGAGCTTACTATGATGTATGAGCAAAGCTCATTGTTGAAGGCCTCATTGTGACTTCAAGATGAGCAACAATGAAAACGTTGTTCCTGTGCTTGGTTCTACCCTGTTTTTGTAGAGACTTTTGTCTCATGAACATTTACTCTGTATCCCCTCATTATTTATGAAGCTAATTAAATAAAATGAAAGTATCAAAGAGGTGTGCCGGCGATGAACGAATTGTTGCTTTGAACTTCCGGTTTCAGTACTGCTTATCTATTTTTTCTTCACGCTGAAAAACAAAATGTTTCCACGAGACGATGTCGAGAATGTTATATTTCTGATTGCGGAATTTTGTCATGATACCATAACACGAACGTAATCAGATGAATTGTATAATTTACATCAGGCAAAATTCAATCAATTAAACTTGTGCTTAATATGCTGTCATGTTAAGGTACTCTCCAATCTCATTCAGATGACATGAAATTGCGGGAGGGTCTACCCACAAGTCATCAAACGTAGTTATTTGTCATTTTACTATAAATTGGAATTTCACGGAAGTAACTAGATTTGTGATTCCTAATCTGGTCAAGTGTTGGTACTGAAGTAAGTTGGTCAGGTTGATATCTGGCTCGACATGTTGGAAGACCGAAGTTAAAAAATAAATTTTTAAAAACTTATAAATCGTGCATTCTGATTGGCTAGTTTGAATTTATTGCATTGCAACCGTCACTCAGTTACCATATCAGAATCCTTGTCAGTGAAACAGACCTATTACGTTCTGTTTCTAATTTTCGATTTTTTCATCATTAATCTTTGACAGGTGTATTCACTTGTACTGAAATTAAATAGTATGTTTGTCAAATTTTTTTTTATTCTCCCCAATGTCATAAATTAGCCATTATGCGCGTGACAATTGATTCAAGCCTTATCTTGATATCCGGTCGACAGTATCGTTGTTATTAAAGTACGGTAAATTCCTCAGCTCAATGCTAAATTTTTATCTATGATCTCTAGTGACGATCAGATATGATTTACGAACCATTCGTTGAATTAAATAGAAAAAATGTCAAGTTGAACAATGCCAAATTTAATCTACACACACAAGTGTACATGCAATTGACGGCTTATAAGTCATTAACAGCTCGGATTGAAGTATAAATCGGTGTTACACTGAACAATAGGTTAATATTACAATAACAGGAAATTGTATTGAATTTTGTCGATTTTA
This sequence comes from Modiolus philippinarum, assembly GCA_002080025.1. Lineage (NCBI taxonomy): Eukaryota > Metazoa > Mollusca > Bivalvia > Mytilida > Modiolidae > Modiolus > Modiolus philippinarum. The sequence continues at coordinate 90,805 of MJUU01067397.1, forward strand.
TGGACCGTTATTTGAATCAAAACAAAGTACCTAGTATAGTAATAGTAGTAATGCGCCATCTGTTGAGAATAAATCGAAAACAAATCGGACACAAACACAGAAATGCATAGATCCAGTTCTTTCTAATATAAAATAAAGCACCAAATACAAAAATTAATGACAATTCAGTAATATGTAAAATATTGGTTGGTGACTTACGACGATTGTCATATAAAAAGCCTTATCAACAAAATAACCTTCAAAGATGTTAGCCTATGACAACTGTCGGTTCGTTAGATAATTCAGATAATAAAAAATACGGTTAGAAGGGTGAGGGTAGTTAGACGACCTGTCAGATAAGTGAGTTTGCCGCTTTATAAAATAATTTGACCTGTCAGATAAGCATGATAAGTAAATTTGTCGGAATATAAAGTTAGCTGACCTGTCGGATAAGTAATTATAAAGTAAGCTGAACTGTCGGAAAAGTAAATTTGTCGGATTATAAAGTAAGCTGAACTGTCGGAAAAGTAAATTTGTCGGATTATAATGTAAGTTGACCTGTCAAATAAGTCCATTTGACGGATTATAAACCTAGCTGACCTGTCAGAAAAGTCAATTTGTCGGATTAAAAAAAAAAAGTTGACCTGTCGGATAAGTCAATTTGTCAGATAAGTCAGTTTTTTGGATTATAGAATAAGCTGACCTGTCAAGATAAGTCGATTTGTCGAATTTTAAATAAAGTTTTCAGATAAGTCAATTTGTCGGGTTATAAAGTAAGCTGACCCTTTGATTAAGTTAAATTGTTGGGTTAAGTTGACCCGTCGGATAAGTCAGTTTGTCGGATTATAAAATAAGTTGAACTGTCGGTTTTTCGGGTTATCAAGTAGGTTGACTTTGTAAATTAGTCAATTTGTTGGATCTTAAAGTATGGTGACCTGTCTGTCGGATAAGTCAATTTGTCAAATTATTAAGTAAGTTGACCTGCCAGGTAAGTCAATTCGTCGGATTTTAAAATCAGTTGGCATCTCAGATAAGTCAATTTAGTCAGTTTGTTAGATTATGAAGTGGGTTAATGTCAGATTCATCAGTTTGTCGGATAAAGTACATTGACCTGTCAAATTAGTCAATTTGTCGAATTATAAGCTAAGGTGACAGGTCAGATAAGTGAATTTGTCGGACTATAAAATCCCTTGACCTCTCGGATAAGTCAATTTGTTGGATTATGAAGTACGTTGACCTGTCAAATAAGTCAATTTGTCGGATAATAAAGAAAAATTGACCGGTCAGATACATGTAAGTCAATTGTCGGATATTAGAATAAGATGACCTGTCAGAAAAGTTAATTAGCAGGTTAATAATGTAAGGTGAACTATCAGAACTAAATATAGGAATATAATCTGCAAGAGTTTGCTCCCTTTAGGATATTACTATTCCTCGTTGTTTGCAAAGTATCTTTCAGGTGACATTTGGTTTTTAATAAAAAAAATCTTTTTTTTAATTAGTTTTTAATTGTGCTGAAAATTAACAAACCTGACACAGCTAGCTCAACTTTGCAGTAAACATAATAAAGGGGAATAACTTGAATTTCTGGAAAATTTCTTTAAAGTTTTCTATTAGTTAATATCAGTCATATTTTAACCAAGTTATTAAAGGTATTTTGTATCATGGTTTGTAACGGATGTCAATCAAATGGCAAAAATGTATTCAATTTGTGTCGTAATGGGGTATGGATAGTAATTTATGGTCGAGTCAGTTGACTTAATCATAGTACCTTAAATGTTTTGTTAGTCGGGCGAGAAGTGCATTAGAAATAGCGTCAAGATTTTCTTCACGCCCTAAGGTTAAGTAAGGTCGACAATAATTTTAAGAAGTTTTGTTCAAATGTTAAATTTTGACACATTGCATGACAAGTTGGCAGTGCTTTACCCCTGTTTATAAGTACATAACAAAGTATTATCTATGAGTTGATTGTGTCCATTCTTTTAATACTTAATATGTAAATTAGCTTTTTGTGTAATACTATATTTAAATTGACAGGATATTATTTTGTAATTTTTCGTTTTAATTTTAGGATTTTTGACTTCATGGTGTCTTGTGCAAACATTTTAAGGTAAGTGAATGACCCGTGTGGATTGTTTTATTCTAATTTTATAGCAACAATTGTACCTGACCATAAAACTAGTGACTCCTGCAAAATCTTGATTTATGTTTGGCCATTGCCCTTTAAGAACAGGTTGAATCAAAGCGACCATACAGCTACCTGCATATACCAGATTTTAACGGTTAACTTACATGCATTCTTATTACAATTGGATGGTCATAACAAGTAAATAAGAATACACAAAACGCAAAAGAGTTATCACTGTACCATGACATTAGATAAGTTCTGGCCAGAGAGTGCTTGACCACAGAAAGATATATCGTAATTTTGTTTTTTGCATTGAAATTATCTTTACTGTGCCTCTTTGTGTTACATTTTGAAAGTCGAAAACAGTACTCTGTGTCTTAGGGAAGGAGTGCAAAGGCGTTTTATTATTGTCTGAAATTGATTCTCTGTTATCTGTTATTGTAACGTCCATTTCCCTGTTATTTTTTGTTTGAAGAATCGGTTTCCTGTTATCTGTTATTGCAATTCTCTGTTATCTGTTATTGCAAAAATCAGTTAACTGTAATACTGTTATTGTAACCCCTTGCCCCCTTTTTTCATAGAGTTGTTACAAGTTTTTTTATGCCCCCGAGAATCGAAGATTCGGAGGCATGTAGTGTTTGGTCTGTCTGTCTGTTTATTTTTTTGTTTGTCTGTTTGTCCACAAAAAACTTTAACATGGGTATATCTTTTGAATGGTAAGTGACAAGGCTTTCATATTTTGCACGTGTATTCCTTGTGGCAAGACCCTTTAAACTATACCAGGACCTCGTGACCTTGACCTTGACATGTGATGGACTTTTTGAGAAAAAAACTTTAACATTGGGTATATCTTTTGAATGGTAAGTGATACAGCTTTCATATTTTGCATGTGCATTCCTTTTGGCAAGAACTTTTAATTGGTACCAGAATATTTGACCTTGTGACCTTTACCTTGGCCTGTTAACAACTGTACAAAAACTTTGACATTGAATATATCTTTTGAATGGTTAGTGATTTGGCTTTCATATTTTGCATGTGCATTCTTTGTGGCAAGACCTTTAGTTGATAACAATATTTGACCTTTTGACCTTGACCTTGGCATATGACCATATTCGAAAACTTTAACATTGGACAGTCTTTTAAATGGTGTTTGGATAAAGGGAGATGAAATTGATATGAGGAATGACTTTAATATTTTAATGATATTGCATTAGATTTCAGTTTACTCTACATATACTCTATATGAGAAAATATATTCTGGAGAATATAAAAATATCTCTTATGCAATCAAATGATCAAAGTACTGAGGGCACTGATCTGATACAATTGAATAATCAAAGTACTGATTGCACTGATAGACAGAAACACTAAGAGTCAATTAAAGAGGGGTGCAACAGCTGTTTTACTTCTTGATAATGCCTGAACTGCAGTGGGGTTCTTTTGGTAACTTTTGTGCTTGCATCCAAACACAATCATCACTTCTCATGATTGAACTTTTCAATTGATGCAAGAATTTATAAATACAAACATGTATTGATTTCTATTACTTCGGATAACCTCTGACTTTCCCCCATTTCTCTTGCAGAATATCAAAATAGTTACCTGTCTTCACAGGTAAACTGTTTGTTCACACTTCCCATTGTTACAACAATTTTCATTCATGCCTGAAGAGTTTCATCCTCTAGCAAAAGTCTATCAAACTAATTAAATTACTTCAAAAGGATTAAAATGATGAGTAAAATTGGGGATTGTATCAAACTTTTTGGGTTGAATATTTTATTTGAAAAATATACATAAAACTAGTTGTAGATTATGGAAACAGATATTTCTTTATATTTCTCATTATTTTTAAAACCTTATTATATTATAATTTTGAAAACTACAAAATTTTCCTAATTCTGAAATTTGACAACAATGTATTAGGGAGCATCTCTGCTTTTTTAAGATAAAGCCAGGACTAGGTTTTATTCAGTGAATACTATAACCATTATTTTGGGACTTAATTTTGTTCCCTTCAGACATGCATGTCACTACCTTCAAGTGATATATCTTCATGTATTAATTAATAAATTCTTGAAAAATGTTTGATACCGCCCCCAACAATCACTCGTTTGTTTTGTCAAGTTGTCTTTCAGTACCAATCAAGGTAATCACTTTGAAGTCATTTAATCAGTTTGATAGATTTTTCCTATAGGATGAAACTCTTCAGGCATGAATGAAAGTGTGTGGACAAACAGTTTACCTGTAAAGAGAGGTAACTTTTTTGATATTCTGCAAGAGAAATAGGGGGGAAGTCAGAGGTTATGCGCGGTAATAGCACGTAAATTTCTGTTCATGCTTCATATTTTTTCTTCTTTACTGCTACACGGGGGCATAAGTGTTTCACAAAACATATCTTGTTTATTTCTCATTGTGAAAATGTGCGCATTATTCCAAAACCAAGTTTCTATGAACACCCACTTACTATTCATTTTCAGTACAGAGAGTCTTTGTATTTACAACTGATAAATGTACATTTTCACCAGAAGGGAAAATTAAAGTCAGAGAGACCCATGCATAATATTATCTATGAAATATCATATGCAAATTAATACCTAAGAAAGAAGAATGACGAATGAAGAATTTATTTTGGCAAACGTGAACCCAATGTTCACCCAATGTTTGCCATTCTTTATCATTTGAATGATTTTGTAACAGAGATCTAACAGTAGTCAGAGAAATGGTGCGGACATTGACTTTCAAACTAAATTGCATTGTAAAAGGACTGAAGTATATCTTACCACGGTTGTACTTGTTTTAAAATTTTTGTAAAAACAATTGCCCACTTATTTCCACCTTTAAAACTGCCATATCTTCAGGTTGTAAACAAACATTTATCAGTGTTTAAAACACTACTTCAGTAAAGCACTCCAAATCAAGTACACTGCTTAGGTCAAGGAGTGTACCCATCCCGAATAAGCACATCCATTAATACTTCAGTCTGTTTATAAAACAAAATGTTGTGCCATACTAGTATGGTTTTGCATGTATTTGCTCAAATTAAGCGCATCGATTGATCATTAAATTAAAAGATTAACAATTCTATATTTGTGCGAATTAAGAAGCAAAATTAAGATTCAGTTCTTTGATTGGAATCGGAACAATAATTTTAACAAATCGGGCTACACACATGTAGCTGCATGCAGTCCGTTGTGACCTGTCGGAACATAACCAACGCCATTTTGTTTGTGCCCACTTTATAGTCTGTTACAAGGAAGTTAAGCCTGTCCTTGTTAAATGTAACACAATCATATATTACGTTCGAAGAAACTGACTGGAACTGTATGCCTTTCGGGGGGGGGGGGTTGGCTTGGAAGGAATTTTGAAAAAGCAATGATAGAATAAAAAATTTGGTTAAAAAATATATTAGGACAGGAGAAGGCTGAAAAAATAACCAGGATGATATTTATGAAGTAAAAGTTCTAGCCTGTACCGAAGAAAAAAAAAAGAAAAAAATTTGGGTAACAGAAAGACAGGATTGCTTTCAGTGAGAAAAAAATAGTCAGGCTCAAAGATTGCAAGACAAAATATCCAAGATCAGATGTTCCTGCCCAGTCCTACACTAATGATTATGCAAATTATGCAAATTACATCCATAAAGGGTCAAGCATAAAAAAATAAGAATATATATAAGTAACAAAACATACAAACACCAAATATTTTACACACATATCGATTGCTTTATATCTATGTATTACAACTTTGACCGACGTAGACCCAATTCTAGTGATTGTTTTATAAAGGTAAAGACTGCCGGCAAAATATCTAAATTTGGGGATAGTATATATCTTAGTTTGTCATCATCTGACAAGATATTAAAGTTAGAACAGTTTCCTTCGATTACAGTCATTAATTTTATGCGACATGTGCTGTTAAAATTGCATTTCAAAAAAAGAAAAATAATAAGATTCATTCTCCAGTACATAGTCTTTGTTCTCGAAGGATGTTATTGAAATGACCACGCTCTATGAGCAAACATTGATCGCTAGTTCTAAATTGGACTTACAGAG
>MJUU01067397.1:112755-157617 GCA_002080025.1 Modiolus philippinarum
TGTGTGTAACTTCTATCCTGGCTTTTTATTTTTGTTCCAAGCCTGTCCTGGATTAACCCGCATAGTCATCCTGGATTTTTTGCTATAGGTAACCGTCCTGCCTTTTTTTTTAAATTTGACCATAGCCCCCCCCCTAAAAATCAAATGGTTGCTCCCTAAAGCCAATAATGAAAAGAAAAAGTTGGTGTTATTGAGCAAAATGCAGGCGGGGCCTAAGTGCGACGCGAGAATTTCTTTATTTATGTCCATTTGATTTAATTTCTATAGATGTGACTATTAAGTGCCTTATTTAAGTCAAAAACGACTGCAATAAGGTGCACATTGACGAGTATTAAAAATCAAATATCATTGACTTAAATGAGGAATGTCTGGAATCGCATTTCTACCCCAGTGAAATATTGTTTATCCTGAATGATTAGATAAACCCCAAATATAAAAAAACCACAAAAAACAAACAAATGATAATAATAATAATAATGAACTCGTCTTCACACCTTACGGCCGCTCAAAATTTCAGTCACTGGTCGTTTGTACTTTCTCCAGAGAACTATTTAAGAATGTAATTACCACCGTTATAGACATTATACCCAACAGAAAAAATGTCGAATAAGTTTTATAATTACTTAACGACGAAAGACCTTTTAATCTCTGATTTTCAGAAATAGCTCTTTAGTAATAAGATATGAAACTCTCCAGGCAGACCTTACCCCCAAAGAATATAAGAATTAATAACCAGTAGAACCCTACACCTGATGTCTTGGTCATAATTAAAATGACTGATTGATTTTCATGGAATCACAGAGGAAGTAATGATTATACACGTGGGGAGAAATTCTAACTAGTTGGCCAATGATGTAAGTGTTTAATCTATATATTAATATTTATTATGTTAGACAAACAAACGTGATACCAAATTAGATTAAAAAAATGAACAAGTAATTAATTTATTAACACATAATAATTTCAAGTTGGATTAAAAACGAGTGATAGATAATGCAAATGGTCAATTTATACAGATAAGATCTAACCACGCTATTTTTGGATATTAATAAATTAGATTTATATTTTTGCTACGATTTAAATGCTACGATGACTTCCAGTAGAGCAACAACACTATCTTCAATATTTATACTTCTAAATGACCAATATATATTGATAAATATAAACAATGTGAAGATTTTGAATCAAGATCAAAATTTTCCACTTGCGTAGAATATATGCAGATTGCTTATTTTATACAGAATACATACAATTTTTACCTCGGGCGTATATTTAACCTGTACAGAATATATACAAACGTACTGTATATTTAACCTGCCACTTGCACAAGCTATTTACAAAGTTTAGCAAGAGTGCAGCACACAAGTGCAAATTGTGCTACTTGTAAAGAATGCACAAAAATTTTACCACGGATGCACAGTTTTTTGCTGATTGTGTCACTTGTACATAATGCATTTACCACGGGTATACAATATATATGCAGATTGTGCATATTGTACCGAATGTATGCAAATTCCCTCAGGGTGTACCACTGATACAGTATGTATGCACATTTTACTATGGTGTATGATATAAAAAGGTATTTTATGACACGTGTAAAATGTATACAAAATGTACATATGTACTACGGATGTTAAATATATGCTGATTTTAGTATGGGCGTAGAATACAAGCGTTGTTTTCATATGTAAGTACATGTAACAATATTTGCTTATTTTCCCCAGTTCTGTTATTACATCATTATTAGTAACCTCTTTTGATATAAGGATTAACTTGACTAATGCAAGACCGACAGACTTATTATAGCTAATCTGTACTTGAACCACTTGTGAAAGCAGCACATGTACAGTTAAATTTGGGTATTATATATTAAATCTTTTTAACATAAGTAGTTGTTTATCAAATTTAATGTAAACTTTATTATTATAATGGTGTTTTATAAATGTTTACAAAATTTATTTTATGGGAAGGTCGCTTTACATATTATATTTCATATATCAGAAAGGCGAGATCAGAAAGAGCTCGACATATGATTTAACGTTGGTTTTTGGTGTCATCCGAATAGCACTAAAATTCCAAGCACTGTTGAGACAAACTGCAGTTTAATTCCATGTTAAGATGTTAATACCAGAAAATCAACATGCGCATCTTTTGCTTTTATTAATATTATCTCTAGAAACTATGCATACTACACAGCAGGAAAGTTTGAAGAAGGCACATCATAAAATTCAGAGTAATGGCTGTATCTAGTATACTGCTTAGGAAATGCAAACTCATGTGAATTTAAAAATTAGTAGACTAATCGACCGTCATGAATATGATATCACTAATAATGTCACTCGTCGAAAAACGCAATAGGTTAAGATCGTTCCGAATAAGTTCCCACAACTCGATTATTTCTTCTGCGTTTTTGCCACTGGTAACATTATTATAATCATCACTGTCGATCATTTATACACATATTGTGATTAATTTCTCAGCAACACATAAATTTCTAAAGGTGTCTTCTTAACTATGACTCTCTAAGTGTTTCACAAAATATACCTCGTTTGGTCTTTACCTGATAGTTGGTATACATGAGTTAAAGATTTGTATTAGATACTATGTCTTCTCTGTAGGAGTAATTGCCGATATGGGCTTGAAAAGTTCGTGATATATTTTTAATACTTTTTGATATATTGATTGTTGGGTCACAATTTCTCTCATTCTTTGACCTTTTTAGCTCACCTTACCCGAATGGTCAGTGTGAGCTATTGCCATCACTCGGAGTCCGTCGTCCGTCCGTCCGTCGTCTGTTAACTTTTCACATTTTCATCTTCTCCTCTGAAACCACTGAAGCAAATTCAACCAAACTTTACAGGAATGATGTACTAAAGGTCCTTTACAAAGATTGCTCATTTCGTTCCGATCCGATAAAAAACATGGCCGCCAGCGCGGAACTTTGGTTTGACATTGGACCCCATTTCATCTTCTCCTCTGAAACCACTGAAGCAAATTCAACCAAACCCTACAGAAATGATTGACTAAAAGTCCTTTACAAAGAATACCCATTTCGTTCCGATCCGATAAAAAACATGGCCGCCAGCGCGGAACTAAGGTTTTGACATTGGACCCTATGGGAAAAATAACATTTTTATCCTCTCCTCTGAAACCACTGAAGCAAATTCAACCAAACTTTACAGGAATGATGTACTAAAAGTCCTTGACAAAGAATACTCATTTCGTTCCGATCCGATGAAAAACAAGGCCGCCAGCGCGGAACTTAGGTTTAACAGTGGACCCTATGGGAAAAATCACATTTTCATCTTCTTCTCCGAAACCACTGAAGCAAATTCAACCAAACTTTACAGGAATGATTACTAAAGGTCCTTGACAAAGAATACTCATTTTGTTCCGATCCGATAAAAAACCTGGCTGCCAGCGCGGAACGTAGTTTAACATTGGACCTATGGATAAAATCACATTTTCATTTTCTCCTCTGCAACAGCTTAAGCATATTCAACCGAACTTTACAGGAATGATGTTCTCAAAGTCCTTAACAAAGAATGCTCATTTTGTTCCGATCCTATAAAAAACATGGCCGCCAGCGCGGAACTTAGTTTTAACATTGGACCCATCGGAAAAATCACATTTTCATCTTCCCTGAAACCACTGAAGCAAATTCAACTAAACTTTACATGAGTGATGTATGGAAAGCACTGTACAAAGATTGCTCATTTCATTACAATCCAATAGAAAACATGGCCGCCAGCATGGAACATAGTTTTACATTGGACTCTATGGGAAAATCACATTTTTATCTTCTCCTATGAAACCTCTGAAACAAATTCAACCAAACTTTAGAGGAATGATGTATGGAAAGTACTTTACAAAAATACTAATTCCATTTTGATCCGGTAAAAAACATGGCTTCCCCTGCAGAACATAGTTTAACATTGGAGCCCGGTATGAGAAAGCCATCCTTTTCATCATCTTCTCTGAAACTATTCAAGCAAATTTAACTAAATGTATAGAAGGTCCTTTGCAAAAATTACTCATTCCAATAGGATAAGACAAAAACACGGGTGCTAATTGAGAACTTAGCTAAATATTAGACCCCAATGGTAATAAACATATTTTTGGTCATGCATGGCATAGAAGCATTTTGTCAGGTGACCGATACAGGCTCAGTCTCTGAGCCTCTAGTTGTATTACATTGTACTTGGCCCCGCCTAGTCATGGGGGTCAGTATCGCATCGCTCCGACACATCTCCGTTTTGTCCGTTTTTGAAAAAAATTCAGCGCAATGTGTTTTTCAAACATTTGCGTTTCAACCCTTAGACCCCACATCCAACCGATCCTCAAGTGCTTTAGAATGCCATGTCACGGTCATAATCATGTAAATTGTATCGAATGCAATACACAAACGTTTACTTTAATAAATAATGAATGGATGAGGGAATTATTATTTTCATTCTTCAACCATACTGTTATATATAAAGCGCGAGCTAATGGTCCTAAATGTATACATTTCCGGTACATCTGCTCCGAGTGACACATCTCTTGTTTCCGGCAGTAATCGTATGATTTTAATGAACCATTTTAATTGTTCGTCATCTTTGGTAGACAGATTCGACATTTAAGCTTCAAATGAAACATAATGGCTTCAGTAATTAAGTTTCCCGTCACTGTGGACATTTTTAAGAAGCAGATGACATTATTATTTGGTCGTCCGGTTTCCCGCCGATTGTCAAACCCAGCAGACGGACAAAAATGTCAAGTCAAATTTGTCTCTTTATATGCTGACGTGAAGAGGTTTTTAAGTTACTTTTGTCTGTTACAACGCACTTCATTATTTTCTATAAGGCTATACACATTTATTTCTTATTTTCTCTTCCTTCGATCGCTCAGTTTAAACAACATTAAATTAATTAATATATTTGCTAACGATTTTATGCAATAAACGGTTATATTTGGTATATAAGGTATTTCAATACTTTTATTTTTTATAATCTTGTGTCATTTTAAGCACACATTTGAAAATAGAGAAAATTCTCTTTGTTTTTTGAAGAAGTCCAAGAATGTAAATAAATGCTTTCTTTGGCCTTAAAGCCTTTGATAAAAAATCAATTGGTTGTAGCACTATTCACAACTATTGCTATAATTACCAATGCATTCAATAATTTTTTAATCAATTCTGTGCATTATAAGCCACAATGCAGTGCGTTTCCAGAATTGAAGAAAACTGGAAAGCCCATAGATCCGGAGCTTAGTTTTTCATTCGTTAAAGCTTTCATCAACAAGATGAAAGAATTTCTAACAAAAATGAAGTATAATACTGGTAATTTTTATTTTTAAGCCATATATGAGTTTTCCATTGTCACGAAAATAATTATTGAAAACATATCAATGACCGGAGTGATTACAGGGTAAAAAGGCAAGTTCGTCTTCACTTAATTGCAGCTTCCTATCTCTTTTATTAGTGTTCGTTATAAGAAGTTACTAATCGGATCAACACTTTGATAAGAACATTTTCTTATTTGTCAAAACTGACGAGTAAATTATCTGTTTGTGTTATAAGCTTTTTGCTTAAGTCTGTATGTAGCGTGGGTTACAAATCTTAGGACAATATTTTTAACGGATTGTTAAAAAAATATTAGTAAGTAGTCTCTTTTTCTTTATAGCACATACAACTATATTTCGTAAATAATTTAAAATAATGAAAAAAAAAGGAAAAACAAGAAAGATATTAGTAAGTAGTCTCTTTTTTTTCTACCGTATACAACTATATTTCGTAAATAATTATTGAAAATTAAAACAAATACATAAAGATGGGAAACAGAAAGGTATGATATATTGCTACAAATCTGGCTTAGTGGCAATAGTGGATACATTAAATCTTGATGCATATAACAATTTTAACATTACCTATTCAATATTTTGCGCATGAAGATTTTTCAGCTGTAGTCTGTTTTGCTTTTGTTGCAGTAGAAAAAGTTGGACGGACTTGGACCATCATTCACTAGGCGAGACATCAGTATACAAACCTATTGAAAGGAAAATAGGTATACATGCTTCATTAAAACTATTAGTCGTATATATATATGGATTATTTGACTTCCTCTTTTCACTCTTCTCAGTATAAAACTCATGGTTTGGAACCATAAAGTGAAGGTCACTCTAGCCCGAGACACCAAATATTTGAAAACAGAAAGCAAAGTCTATTATTATAATGTCTACGGCAGCCCTTGCGTTTTGATAACAAACAAGGTAGAGTCGCAATCATTGTTTTCATTTTACCAACAGGAACAGTATTTGAAAAATACAAAATAGCTCGAATGTAAGCAGAGCCTTGAATTGATTCAAAACTTTTTAAACGCTCACTGAAATTCAGAAAAAGAGTTTTTTATTACATTTAAATTTTAATAATAGATTGATTATTTAGATGTTTATGTACATTGAGCAACATTTCAGCTATATCAGGACAAAGTATTTCTTAATATTAAAATGGAAAAAGAAATAAACGTTGAAAGGACAAGGTCTGCGAGTTTTGATTGCCACTGGGAAGGGGTGAAATGTGACAGAAAATTTAGTCTCTATTAGGTGACAAGAGACTGCATTTTTTTTCGAATTAACAGAAAGAATTTTTTATATCGCTGACTGGTTTGTGAGTGGTTCCATATTATGACCTGACCAGATATCCCTTATCTAACACTATTTTGAGATTAATTTAGGTGTTGTGCTTAATTTTAAATTTGAAGAGTTGGTAACAAAAAAGGATATAATAAAGCCATGTCCCGGCAATGGCAATACAGTTTTCGTAACTAACATTCTTTTTATCCCCGCACTTTCGAAGAAAGTTCGTGGATAATGTTATACCCTCCGTCTGTCCGTCCGTCCGTCTGTCCGTCCGTCCGTCCGTCACACTTTTCTTGTGACTCAAACTCCTCCTACATTTTTGGATTTAGGGANATTAATTTAGGTGTTGTGCTTAATTTTAAATTTGAAGAGTTGGTAACAAAAAAGGATATAATAAAGCCATGTCCCGGCAATGGCAATACAGTTTTCGTAACTAACATTCTTTTTTTTATTTTTCAGGTGAAAAAGAGGACAGAATAAACCGAGAAGAGGTATGGTATTTTCTATACTAGTCCATATAGTTAACAATGGGAAAACCCTTCAGCTAATAACTCTTCAATGCAAATTAAGTCCAAATATTGGGTATATCTTTCGAATGGTAAGTGATAGGGCTTTCATATTTTGCATGTGTATTCCTTGTGGCAAGAGCTTTCAAACAATACCAAAATGTTTGACCTTGGCATGTGATAGACTTTTTAAAAAAAATATAAACTTTAACATTCGATATATCTTTTGAATGGTAAGTGATATGGCTTTCATATTTTGCATGTGCACTCATTGTGGCAAGACCTTTTAATTGGTACCAGAATTTTTGACCTTGTGACCTTGACCTTGGCATGTGAACAAATGCATGAAAACTTTAACATTGAGTTTATCTTCTGAATGGTAAGTGATAGGGCTTTCACATTTTGCATGTGTATTCCTTGTGGAGAGACCTTTCAGGTGGTACCAGAATATTTGACCTCGTGACCTTGACCTTTGCATATGACTGTCCAGTAATTTCAACACAAAAATGAAATTATTTTTTGTTTTATTTTATATATAGAAACATTAATCTCATTTAAATTGTTTCTTGATATCTTTTAATAGGAAAAATAAAAGGATATGGAGTGAATGTACATGTGACAAAAACGCACACGATACACAGAAAACTCCAGTTTATCAAGGACGGGGCTTTTATTCCTGTCGACATCTTGATGTCGCCTGAGGGTCTTCAACAAGAGGTGAACAATATTCACCCACTCAAATTTGTTTTGTAAAAAGATCTTTTAAATATATTCAACATATTTTCTTCATTTACTCAATTTCGTTGTACAGGTATTTATACTTATACAAATTATATATAACAGTGAAGAGGGATGTTATTAAAAATATCTATTATTACATTTCTTCTCTTCTGTATATTCCTCCACTTTTGGGGAACCAGTATTGATGATACAATGTAATCAAAGTACTGATAACACTGATAGACAGAAAACAATGACTAAATGTTCCAAAAGGGGGGGGGGTGAAAATTGTGTTTTCTTAACAATGCTTGGATAATGATTTGAGGGGGTCTGTTGGGTGACTTCTGTGTTTGCATCCAATTGCAATCTGTTGATACCAGAATTTATTTCCACAAATTATTTTGTCAGAAAGACATTAATTGTTGTTCAAAGTTGCTAAATGTTTCTTCTTAACGTCTATTTAGGGGCATAAGTGTTTCACAAAACACATCTTGTTTAAAGTTTAGAAATTGTACGAGACTTAACAATAGGGTCAGTAAGTCTCGTTCAATTTCCGGGCACGCTAATTAGTAACTTTGGTATTTTGTTATCTACATCAACTCAAACATGCTGCACTTTTGTTAAATCTAAAACTATGATTGTAAAAATCATCTATTATCTTGCACTGATCCCCATTGACTAAAACAATAAACTTTAGTATGATCAACATCAGTAGCTTAATTCTGTATGCAAATTCACTTTCGTCTCTTATCAAAATCAACCTATTAACAACTTACTATAAACTTACTATGATCAAATAATCAATAGCCTTTACTACATTAATGATTGATTCCTCTAAGGTAAATATATCGATCAGTAAGTGATTAAAGCAGACAGTTATTTATCCTAAGGTGGATCACTCCACATATCCAGAATTGAAGAATTTTACATTGACTTAGACCATTGTCAATAGATAATTTTGAGAAAAAATATTGATGTATGTAAGTGGGCTCAGTTTGGACTTACAAGCGTTTGAAATTTTGGCGGGAAACTGTACCCCTGTAGATTTTCCGTTGATATTGCATCGACAATGTGCTACTTGAAACAAACATGAAGGAATATTTAGAATATAACACTTTTAGTCAGAAGTCTTCTGGTAATATATTACCTTGATAAATTAAGTTTTGAAAAATAAGGTGTGGATCAGTTTGCAAAAAAAAATCTACTGCATTATAATGAATAAAATCAGAGAAGTCCGAAATTCAGACGCAAAGTTAAACACTTGACGAAAGACACACCTTTAAATACACACCTTTAAATAATCAATGCAACCGTTCACAAATTGATGTAACTATAAGTGAATCGTAGACTTGCTATATGTCCCTCTGTAATGATTTGTCCCTTTAATCTTAAAGTTTATTTATCTAGATGAATCTCTTCTCACGCAATTTCGACTCTGAACCGTAACATTTCCATTTTAACGATTTTTGTATAGTTTTTGTAATTTTGATGTTTTCATTATGTGTACACTTTTGTAACACTATATACTAGTACTCTGATGTTTTAAGCTAGGGGTGGTTTAGTATATTTTGCCTTTTGCAGCAGTTCTGGGTTTCTGTCTGCTGATCTATTGTGTTTTGTTGACTTTTAATCTCTCCAGCTATTCCTTTGTTGATTTAGGTGATAACGATCCATATTATTATTACTCTGTGAATCGGAGATTTGGGGTATAAAGTTTTTAGTCTGTCTGTTTATTTGACTGCAAAAAAAAACTTTAGCATAGAATATATCTTTTGAATGGTAAGTGATTAGGATTTTCAGATTTTGCATGTTTTTACCCTGTTGCAATACCTTTTCAAACGGCACCAGATTGACCTCGTGACCTTGACCTGACTTTTGATCAATTTTATAATTTGGCATATCTTTTGAACGGTAAGGATTATGGCTTTAACATTGCACACGTGTATCACTTGCTCAAGAAATTTCAGTTGGAACCAGAATACTTGACATCTTAAGATACATTGACATTGGCATGTAAGAATTCAAAGTCCAGAGATGTAACAAGGACACAATCACCAGAAGACAGAAGACAAAAGACAGTACAGTCCATAAAACACACTAACACTACAAACACAACACTAAAAACTAAAGCACTAACAGTAAATCACAAAAAATATGTTATAAAAAGAAAAGATAAACCCATTTATTAGGAAATGTTTCTGGATATTTACCATATTTGTATTTAAAAGGGGGCTTTTAGATTATTTAGTAGAATTTCTTTATTTAAAACTGAAACATTTTGTAGACATCTTTTGAATAACAAGTGATATGGGAGTTTTTATTGTGATTTAACTTCAATTTTTTACCAAAATTTCTACTTGCTTTCAAACTGCTTTGTCGTTTTGCCTCTTGGACTTCAGCTCTAGACAATTGTGATCGGTTATTGTCGTTTTGCCTCTTGGACTTCAGCTCTAGACAATTGTGATCGGTGATTGTCGTTTTGCCTCTTGGACTTCATCTCTAGACAATTGTGATCGGTTATTGTCGTTTTGCCTCTTGGACTTCAGCTCTAGACAATTGTGGTCGGTTATTGTCGTTTTGCCTCTTGGACTTCAGCTCTAGACAATTGTGATCGGTTATTGTCGTTTTGCCTCTTGGACTTAAGCTCTAGATAATTGTGATCGGTTATTTTGTTATTACCACTATTTCCTCAGAAGAACATAAATAGGGTCTGTAAGTCTCGTCCAAGTTTGCAACTTCCGGGATCAAAAACTGTACCCGGAAGTTACATTTTAAACAAAGATATATGACGTTCCAAACAAAAATTTAAACGTCATAATCCTAAAATGTCATGTTTTGTCCGGAATCGTTTTCGAATTAGCTGTTTATCGTGGATTATCGTGAGTCATATGACGAGACTTACATACCCTATTACTATCCATATTAAAGGTTTCTTTGTAACTGTTAGTCGGGGGCATTGGTATTTTCACAAAACACATATTGTTTTTCTTTCATAGTTTGGTCATTTTGATTAAAAATCAATCTGTAAATGTTTTTTCCACGTTCTTTCCGTCTGTTTCACAACTAGCTTACTTTGAGATCTTCAAGCCTTTGTTAAGATGAATTTAATTCTTTTCCGTGCATTTGTTCAGATTTTCCATATTTTGAAGTTTTTCATGTTATGGTCCGTTTGATTTCCTAAAAATTTATTTATAACTTTTTATGCCCCGTCAATGGAAGGTTCGTTGTGGGTATAGTTTTGGTTTGTCTGACTGTTTTTCACAAACGAAAATAAAATTGTATATATTTGTTGAATGGTAAGTTATTGGGCCTTCATATTTTGCATTTGTATTCCTTGTCACAAGACCTTTCATACAATACAAGAAAATTAGACCTAATTAAGTTCAACTCGGCCTATGACAATGTCTTTAAACATTGGTATATATTTATTAAATTGCTACTGGTATGGCTTTAATATCTTCCATGTTTATTCCTTGTGGCAAGGCCTTTGAATTCGTGCAAAAAAATGAGACCTCTTGTCCTTGCTTTTGGCATGTGGGTATATCTGCTGAAACTGAAACTAAGTACAAGAAGTCATATATTTTCTGATGAAATGCGTTGTATTTAGAAAATGTGTCTTATACAATGTGTTATATATAAAAATATGATTTTTGTTGTAACGATACAATAAATCTTGTATATATGAGAAAATGATTCTGGATACCTTCAGATTTTTTAGTAAAACATTTTATATTACTGTGTAGAAAATCTTTCTTTATATATATAGAAAGCAGGACATGCTTACCCTTCCCTTGCACCTGATATTACTCTGTTTTTAGATTTCATACTGTCACTGTTAGTGCTTTAGTTTTGTTTGTGTGTTTGTTGGTGTGTAGTGTCTTTGGTCTTCCGTCTCCTGGTGTTCTTACTTTTGCCTTGTCTCTGGACTTTGATTTATTTGAACCTTCGGTAATCTACTGCCGTTGTTTTCTTTCAGAAGAATTCCCACCTTGAATATGAAAGGTTACTCAGTAGGAAAAAGTATATATACACTTTACAACTTTTTCGTTTTCCTACACTTCATGGGTAGTTGGCAAAGCCATTCTATACATATCTATACATATTAAGGAATAAATAGATGAACATTTACATCGTTAAGTTTACGGAAAATTAAGTGAAGAAATAAAAGACCTTAAAATATTTCTGTTAAATCCTATCCCATCGGTTGTCCTTTCTTATACACAACGTGAAAGATGTGCGCAACGTGAAAGATGTACATATTTTGTCTTTACATGTATTTTTGACTCAATGAAGAATGAAAGCATAAAACATAATGCCAGTTCAGTCCTGGATCAAGACATCAAACAGTTCAGCCGTATTTTTTACGTAAAGCCTTATCAAACGACCTTTAATTAGCTACGGCGTAAAGTAGGTACATAATAGAATTGTTAATTTCCATGGAATAAATCAATATGCCCCAATGGAGATTGATTTTATATTAACTGCGATCCTTTCAATTAGTCTTTAGTAATAGAAATGAAACGAGTTTGTAACACATATTAATAGAGAATAATAGTCGCTTATAACAATGGGAAAAAGACTTAAATGACAGACAGTTACTAATTAAGGTTTATAATACTGAACTGCAGATGATATACACCGCAGAAAACACCAAGGCAGTTTTACAAGTATAAAGTACCTTCTGTATACTGTATGGTTATATTTCGCGGGGTATTAATTTTTGCGCTATTCTCGTTGAGCACGATAAGCGCGAAAATTTATACCCGGGAATATTTCACTGTAAATCTGATATAAAGGATCAAATGACTAAATACCGCAGTTACTGTGAATTTACGTTCTGTATATGCGCATTTCGATAACTTGTGTTTCTTCAGTGCAGATAAGATCTGAACGTTTGGAAGACCATAAACTCAAAAGATATTTAAAAACTGATTGAGATTTTTGTTCTCTATCAAATAACCGACATTATCTAAATGTAAAACCAAAATCAGCTAAGGACAGAGCTTTTCAGAATGACGTTAACGAAACATCCGCGAATAAACCCAAACTGAAAACCGCGAAAATTTCGAACCGTGGAAATAAAGCACTATACAGTAATCATTCAGAACGGCAATGAATCAAAGTCTAGTAAATGAAACATACATAGTTAGAAATGTTTCTGATCCCATCAAAACCTTCATTAGGGAGTCCATTTGGGCATGCCCTGATAATAAGTTGGAGCTTTACATTATTCTATTATATTGATATGATACACTTTCTCGGATTGGCTGTCCTAAATTATCCTATCTTGTTAAACATTTTTCAAAAGCTTTCATCCCTTTTCCATGAATACAAATGTATTTATGGTACAAAATCCTACAATAACATGGTGTGTTTTAGCAAATGGGACAGCTCTTTTGTTGTCGTTTTCTCTTATCTTAATGTCACCAACAGACCAAGAGACCACTCTTATCTCGCAGAAAGTTCAAGACGCCCCCTAGTACCGTTGAGTGGAATTCACTGGCTTGATTCCTTGTGGATTGATATTAGAATGAATGACCTATTGACTTGGTGTTTGACCATAATTACGAATATTGTAACATTGGATATATCTTTTAAATAACAAAATACCGAAGTTACTGTAAATTTAATTTCTGCATTTGCGCATTTCGACAACTTATGCCTAATCAGTGCAGATTAAATCAAAACATTTGGAAATTCACATACCGAAACATGTGTAAAATCTGATAGAGAACACATGAGGAACCTCAGTCGGTTATCTCCCGGCACCAAGCCAGTTTTTTACGGTTCAAAGTGGAGACAATTTTAATTAGCATAAATGGTAATTTATACATTTTACAAGCGTTTCTCCTGTGGCAAGACCTGGTACCGGAAAAATTATTTGACCTCTTGACTTTGACCTTGATATGTGACTACTGTGTAAACCGGGACATTTTCGCACGGTCTTTATTTCGCGGTGAATTAACAGGATTCTAGTTCGCGCAGTTTTGAATTCGAGCTGCCAAATGGTTGACCATTGACTTCAATAATAGACATGTATATTCGCGCTGTTTTATTTTCGCGCTTTCATACCAACGCGAAAATCGCGAAAATAAAACTGCCGCGCAAATTTCCCGGTTTACAGTATTTGGTTAAATGTCTCTTTACTTTTTTATACCAGTTTGATTTAATTCCCTTTTGCCAACAAAAAATTCTGGTGCAATGTATCCATGTCATCGCATCGTGACCTCTTTTCTTGGTAGTAGGAAGAGTTTTGTTTTATATATATAGGAACATAAAAACTTTACATCCTGATATCTACTAGTATTTTGTAATGAAAAAATTGCTAGTGTTTATAAAAAGCTTTAACATTTGGAAGATCTTTTGAATGGTAGGTCGGGGGCATATAGTTTTTGGTCTATTTGTTCACGAAACAAATGTAAAATTGGGTAATGAATGGTAAGATTTATTTTATATTTTGAATGGTAAGAGATATGGCTTCATATTTTGTGTGTGTATTCCTTATGGCAATACCTTTCAAACATTACCATAATTCTTAATATTGAAACCTTGACATGTAATGGACTTTTTGAAACAAATTTAATCTTTAACATTGGCAATATGAATAGCGAATGATGTGGCTATCATATTTTGCATGTGCATTCCTTGTGGCAAGACCTTTTCATTGATAACAGAATCTTTGACCTTAGGACCTTGAACTTGGCATACGGCCATATTTGAAAACTTGAACATTGGACAGTCTTTTGAATATTAATTGGCCAAAAGAAGACAAGTCAAATTGATATGCGTATGTCATATTTTGATGATGTATCACTCAGATTTGAGTTATTTTTATATAGAGAAACAATGAACTCTAAAGAATTTATGAAAACAGATCTTGTCATAGAGTTTCTTCATGTACAATTTTAACTTAGAAATATCTTTTGAATGGTAAGTAATAGGGGTTTTCTATTTCAGAAGTGTATAAAAAAATGTTTCTGGATATTTAAAGAATTTTATTGAAAAAGAAAATCTTTTATGTTATCAAGTACAGTTCCTCCATTTTAAACTTTACCATTTTGTATATCCTTTGAATGGTAATTTGTATTTGACAGTTTGGTGAATTATTGTGTTTGCTGTTTCTTATTATTTTCAATTTCTTATGACAGATAAATGATTGGGGATGTTACTTAAAATTTCTTCTTATTTTATACTATGAATATACATGTATATGAATATCTCTAATGCAATTAGATGATTAAAGCACTGCAAAAAAGCTGATGCAATAGAATAATCAAAGTAAGGATAGCACCGATAGACACAAGTTCAAAGAAGGGGTATGAATTTACTGTGAAAGTTGTTAAACTTCTTCATAATGCCTGATCTGCGATGGGGGTCCTTTGGGTAACTTTAGTGTTTGCATCCGAACACAATCATCACTTTTCATGATTCAGCTTTACACACCCATAAACTCCTCCAAAATTACGTTTATTTCTTATAATTCCAATTCTTGCACCTTAAAAAATGTTGTCACTGAAAATTACGTCACCGTATACTGCAATTTTTAACCTCGGAGTGTATTCATGGGCAATAAGCGTTTATCGGAAAAAACCTTAGAAATTGGGCGTTGCATTTACAACTTGAATTATACATTTATAAATGCATTAATTTCCCAGAAAAAACAATTTCGTTTCTTTTTGGCTGCTACACGGGGGCATAAGTGTTTCACAAAACACATCTTATTTGTTTTTGTGCTTTTTGTTAATTGTTTAGCTCATCAGATATTACAATATCAGTCCAACACTCTGTTACTGTTTGTAAACCGATATGTAAACCGATACGGTTTGTATCATATATTGAACAGACGTTACCGTGTTCAATGTGTTTTCGCGGCATCTTGATAACCTGGCCCAGCACCATTTTAAGCACAGAGATAGTTTGTGCTTAAGACCGTGTTTACACTTGCTTCAATTTGATTCGATCTTAAAGGATCGGTTTGCATTTACATTAAAAAGTGCAAGATCGATCTCGATCGATCTTTCCATTCAATGAAATACGGATGCTTGTCTGCATTCTTTGTCATTAAATAAATGAACGCCAAGCTGCAAAGTGAGGAAACGTGCAACTCTTTGTTTTATAGTATTTTTTACACCGAATACGGCGTTGGGGTAGTTGCTTCTCATCTCCCGTATATGGTTCACAGAAAC
Organism: Modiolus philippinarum; assembly: GCA_002080025.1. Classification (NCBI taxonomy): domain Eukaryota; kingdom Metazoa; phylum Mollusca; class Bivalvia; order Mytilida; family Modiolidae; genus Modiolus; species Modiolus philippinarum. The sequence goes on from MJUU01067397.1 coordinate 128,786, forward strand.
ACAAAACAACAACATGTAATTTGAGTTCACTTAGGAGATGTGTATTTGGCTTAACTGTTCATTTATGTGAATTTTCATACTCGGTTTTGTAGTCTCTTCTTATAGGAGATTTATTTTTATTATTTTTTTTTTAAATGTTTGTGCACTAATAATCATACTTAAACTTGAGTATTTTAAAAAGTGATACAATTTAAAAACATAATCTGAACTTCCCTTCAGTAAAAAAAGCGCCAAATCGTGTCATCTGCTTTTCATTACTAAGGGCGATAATTTTTAGGTACTTGCCAGCATGGGGTAGGATTAAGAGATATAATGAACTTGTTTGCCATTCATATAACTCGATCCTCTATTAGTATTAAACAAATACCATGTCATCTTTTTTTTGTCCTACAGTACAGACACACGGCTAGGGTCACCGTGGTTAACATGTTTTTCAATCTTCAATGTAAACAATTCGTTCCGGAGATATGTTTGGTGAATTGTTGACATTTTATATCTTATAGAAAGCATATGTTTAATCAAGTTCTAGTAAATATTTGTTGTTGACGGAGTGTGTTATTCCTCTAACTTTTCCAGCTATTAGTAGTCTATATTCATGTTAAAAGAACAATTTTCACACTCCATTGATATGGGGGTCATTACACTTAATATTGTTATCAAATTTTGATTTTAAAGCCAGTGGAAAAATTTTTTATCAAAGAAATATTTAGCGAGACCAGAGACCAAGTTTAGATTAGCAAAACTTATAAGATTATGGATGTGTCATGTGATTAACCAGCATCAATTTTAAATTTAGTTTTGTTTGGTGATACAACGGCTTGCAAATATAACCTCTCGTCCAAGTTAACTTAGAAAGCAGTCACGAGAACAGCTCTTAAGTTAAACTTGAATTAACTTGGAGCCGACTTGGAACAATCAAGAATTTTATCTACTCTGGTCCTAGAATCCTGTCTGTTCTACCCATGGCGTTCTACCTAAGTCTACTCTAGCCATGGCTGTTTTACCTAAGTTTGTTCTAGTCATGACCATTCTAACTAATAGAAAAAAGAAGGGAAACGGGGAATGTGTCAAAGAGACAACGACCCAAAGGGGAGTAATAACAACTCAAAGCCACCATTAGATCTAAGTCTGCTCTCTCCATGACCGTTCTTGCCGAGTCTATTCTGGTCATGACCGTTCTTGTCGAGTCTGTTCTGGTCATGAGCGTTCTTGCCAAGTCTGCTCTGGGCACACAGAAGCTATAGTTAGTCGTCATATAAGCGGGAGGTTGATGCATCATTACACCTGGTTTAACCCACCATTTTATTTATAAAATGCCCGTTCCAAGTCGNGAATATGACGGCTTGCCAAAAATGTTCTGTGTTGGATTGTGTTTCCCTGATTTAGTCGAATGTTATACGGATTTTCCTTACTGGTCTCTTCCTTTGATCGTTTCGGACTTTTATTGTCACTTTCATTCGTACTTGTCAAATTGTAAACGGATAGGGAATGTGTTCGTCTTAGTTCACACATTTGGCAGTGTATGTATTTCTGTCACACCATAGAAACAACCGGCTACCAACGGGCGTTCTAGTTTGGTGTAGCTTTGGTTTGTGGTTGAGCCTGCATCCTAACATTGATAAGTACACACCATTTTAGCACTGTTTTTATTTGACTTAATAACTGATATCAATTTGTATCCCACGTATATGATATTAAATGCTTGTTTCATTATTATTATGTAAAATATTATATTCTCCGAGCTTAATAATTACTGATTCTGTGGCCCTTACAGGGAAGATCAGGTGCGTTCAAACTTTATTTTAATTACAACTATCAACTGATTATTATTTTAGTAAATACGATAGGTATGGCCTTTATATTTATCAGGGTAATGGTAGAAACAGATCACCGTAAGGTATACCAGAATTACTGTTAGATTCTACGGGGAAATTTGAAGCTGAGATTGTCTCGACAAAATGTTAAATATCATATAACCGAACACGGTGTAGCGTACGTTGTCATTCCGGCAGCGTTTACGAGTTCCGTAATTACTACTTAATTCAAATAATAACATGGTTTTCATTTTTGTCCGGAAACTAATTACGGGTTTTTAATTAAAGCTCATTTTTCGCAAATAGAACTAATAAGGAGTTTCTATGTAGTGAAAAGAAATGCAATATATTTATGAGTGACTTTTAAATTTGACATTCGCTTTGGGGAAGTTTTTCTACATTAAAAGGGAACAAAGATAATATTTATGCATGAAATTGACAACTTAGTAGATTGTGTATGACAATATGTAAAGTAGAAAAGTCTTTAAATTTTGTCAATAAAGATTATTAAATCATAATTGGTAATAATGACTTAACATATTTCATAATTTATATCAACAAATACGAATTGATCAGTGGAAAGATTAAGGTACCGCTGAATGCGCTAAAGGTATTATTATACGTAATTACGTAATATTGTTCATATTTTGACATGTAGTTGAAAACGTGTTAAATTTAACATTAATATTATTTAATAAATCAATTTTTGTTGTTGATGTGTATAACTATAGGGGGTTCATATTTGAAATTTGTTCTGTACTTTTAGCGGAAGAAAAATACTTATGTGTCGAGTTTGCAACAATTTCATGTTCATACAAAATAGGAACAAAATTAATTTCAGTGTCTGTCTTTATGCATTTTTGTGAAAAACCTATATTTATATCAGAGTAAACTAATCATATTTTGCAAAATAAGAAATTTAATGATGCACCACAATTTACAAAATTTACAAGAAATTACAATTCCGAAAAAATATGCACCAGTTACGTAGTTCTAAATTTTAATTTTGATTATACAATGGAGTTTGGTTAACACGTCGATTGTGTAAACTGGTAAGCCGGTTAGGGTATTTTCAGCAAATGAAAGTGTCGTAGTTTTCTTCCTTTTTCATCTGAATACGCAGTTACACGGCATTAGAAAAAAACCGAGTCAATTACATAAGTACTGAGAAAAGATATACCTGATTAATATCATTATTGTTGCATTTTTGTAGTTGTCAACACCCTGTTCACAATGAGTTTGAATGTCAGGCATGTATAGGAGATGAAGAACAAAAATAAAAGCGTTGTCTTACCATGTCTCATGTGCATTTACTCCATATCCCTTCATTACTTTTGCAGTAATACAAAGGCGTCTGGTTCAGTTTTTATACGACCGCGAAAAATTTGAAGTCGTATAATGGTATGATGCTGTCGTTGTTGTCGTTGTTGGCGTTGTCGTCCGTAGACACTTTTGTTTTTAATCAATAACTTTAGTTCTAGTAGATCAATGCATATGAAATTTTAACACAATGTTTCTTGACACAAAAGAAAGACTTGGTTTGGTAATTGTGGCCGTTTGCCTGTTTTTAAAAAAGGAAACAGAAAGGGCCAAATTTGGTGTTTTCATATATTTGGCTGTAGAATATTTATTATTTATCAGATTTTGATTAGGTTCTTTCAGTATGCTCCTGGGGAAATTTCCAATCTGCACTATGCAAAACGAATTTCACGTTGCATGTTGCACTGTTCATGAGATAAATGGGGCCCGAAAGGGGTGAATCTAAAAAAAAATTAATTTTTTAAATTTTAGTCCGATTTTGATGCAGTTATTTGCAATGGATTCCTTATGAAAATTATCATGGCGTTCAACCATCAGATTTTTGATAACTCCTTTCCTTTCCGAGCTATGAGGGGCCAAACTGGGCCAAAATTGCATATGTGAAAATAACCAAAAATGTTTAGTTTTTTTCAGTTTTCATCGGATTTTGGTGGTATTTTTTTCTTTGGATTATTCTTGTTGTATGCTTTCAGTAGTATGTCAACAAATTTATCATAGTTCTTTCCGTTTCTGAGCTATAAGGGGTCAATGGGGACAAAATTGCATGATTTTTCAAATTATGTAAAAAATTATTTTTTATCTGATTTTAGTGGAGTTTGTTTCTTTGAATTCCTCTTGACACAAGCTTTTAGTAGTATGCCATCAGAACTGGAATATTTCTTACCGTTTCCATGCTATAAGGGGCCAAACAGGGTCAAAATTGCAAACATGCAAATTACTTGAAAATTTTATTTGTCATGGAATTTCAATGGGATTTTTTCATTGGATTCCTGCTGAAGTAGGCTTTCAGGTGTGAGCCAACATATTTTGCATATAGCTCATATGGTTCCAGAGCTATCGGGGATCAAACAATTGAATTTTATTTTCCATAGTTTGTGTCCGTTAAGCTCGACGTAGCCCTTTATTCACTGAAGTTTAGGCCTTAGTTGCAAGCCAAGACCAGATTACTCTGTGAATAATTAAAATTGCATACACAAAAAAATACAAAGGATTTGGTCAAGACAAATTACAAGAATGACACAAAATTACACTTAGACTGCTATTTTGACATAATATGTACGTTTTCACTATAAATATTCTTCATTTATGTTTCACTTTGATGCACTCATGATGGAATAACCAGTCTGCAGGACTCAAATATTACCACATGATCGATGCTTTAACTTGTAGACTGTAAGCATTGTTGGTAAAAACATCTTGAAAAGCTACAGAAATATTAAAAACGAAAACGGAATCGCTTTCACCTTGATTTGATATAGATTGTAGAGACCAATGTTTTACTGAGCATCTCCGACACTCATCTTAGGAAACTCACATTTACTCGTTTGCCAAGCTATGTTACTAGTGTATTTAGGGCTCCGCATTCAGATGCAGGTGCCCTATAGTTTTCACTTTGTCTGTCTGTCTGTCTGTCCGTCTATCCGTCAACAATTTTTTTCTGTCACAGATTTCTTGGCTTCCACTGGAGGGAATGATTTGAAATGTGTTCTGAAGCTTGGAAATGATGAGTTGTATTGTGTAAGCAGTTTTCAAGTTTGTCGGACATCCACTTCCTGTTTGCAGATACTTTGATTTTTTACTATAAATAAAATTTTCTGTCACAGATTTTTTGGCTCTTACTGGATGGAATGATTTGAAATTTGGTCTGAAGTTTGGAAATGATATTGTGTAAGCAATTTTCAAGTTTGTTAGACATCCACTTCCTGTTTGCCAATACTTTGATTTTTTACTATAAACCAAATTTTCCGTCAAAGATTTCTTGGCTTTCACTTGAGGGAATGTTTTGAAATTTGGTCTGAAGCTTGGAAATGATGAGTTGTATTGTGTAAGCAATTTTCAAGTTTGTCGGGCGCCCACTTCCTGTTTGCGGATACTTTGATTTTTTACTATAAAACAAATTTTCCGTCAAAGATTTCTTGGCTTTCACTTGAGGGAATGATTTGAAATTTGGTCTGAAGCTTGGAAATGATGCGCAGTTTTCAAGTTTGTAAAACGTCCACTTCCTGCTTGCCAATACTTTGACTTTTTACTGTTAACCAAATTTTCATCATAAGATTTATTACCTTTTATTGGCTTAAATGATTTTAGCTAAGAAATGATAGGGTTTAGTAAAACTTCAAGAAATCACTATATCAAGCAAATTACTGTATCAACACATTTGTGTGTCAAACAGAATTTGAATCCACACTTACCTGAAATTGACTTTTGCCCCAAGTTTCAGGATTGAAATTGCGGGGCACTTCCGAAAACGCAAGTTTTCTGTATCTAGTATTCATCAAGTTCCTAGTTTGGACATGCATTCTGAATGAATCGTTACCAAAGTAATGATTCAGACATTAAAAATGGACAAATTGTTCCATAATTAACTTGGTTATCTGTCTGTAGTTATTCCGCTGTGAAAATATGAGTCATGTGAAAACATCTTTAATAACTCGGGATAGAATTATCCGGAGGCAACTTTCACTTTACGAAATCCTACAACTTTTCCTGGATTTTTGAGGTATCATTTGGGATTACATGGTATTGTAAATTGCACCAAAGTACAGCTGAATGATAATGTGTTATGCACATTAAATTTTCATTTTCCATTCAATGTGAATTTGATATTAGAATAGTTAACATTTCAGTTAGTGGATACTCAAGTTATTGTTTACCCTCAAAGGGATTCTTGGTCTTACAATGACTCAGATATTATGACAATATGTTCTGTAGTGGAAAATCAAACAAGATATAAATTAATTACACTTTTTGATCACTTCTTAATACGAGTCGTTTTTCATCAGATTTCATTTAGTACTATTTCCTGCAAGTAGTTCTGAAATGCTAAATATAGAAAAGGAAAACGAAATTGCGGCAAGCTTAAACGGTCGTGAGAAAACGAAAAAAAAACTGTTTTACATAGGAAAGCTGACCACTTCTGCATTTCTATCCCACATTTGGAAATACAAAATAGTCGGTAATGTAAAGCAAAGGTTGGAAATTTGTTTGCATATGTAGTATGAGAATAAAGGCCTTTTTTATTTGAAATACGAGCTATCCAAAAACAAAAATGTTACTGAGAGGCTGTCCGAATTCTACGAGATCATTAGAGTTTGGAAATTCATGGGGTAACTTAAACAGATACTTATATCCTCCTTAAATGTCCCTTTTGTACAAAATGTTTACATTCCCACCCCTTTATCTGACCAACTGTCCAAAATCCATCTTATCGAACCCATTACACAATATTATTTGTCGTAAACACCTGATATACCTAAATCCGTAACAGCACGTGTCCTGTCCGGTACTTGTTTTGTCACATAGACAGTGTTGATTGCAATTAATTTCAGCTTAAATTGTAATTATTGTAATCCTTTTTTTCTAGATTATTATTTGAAAAACAGTATTAACTGTAATTTTGATTTTATCAACTGTTGATAATGCTGTTTGATGTTGTTTGTCTTTGATAAATATCACGGTTTTTACAGTTATAAGTGACTGTTACCAGAACCATATACCATGGTTTTGCTATTAGTAATTCAGTACATGTACATGTATAAGAAATATTTTACCACTGACACATCCATCCATCTAACAAAAGTTGTGGTTCGAGTGAGGTTTAAGAAAAAGAGGGGAGTAGGAATCTTGTTTCTAATTTTTGTAAATTTTGCCTGAATTCTGCACGCAAACCAATAAAATATGTAGATAAAATGTGAATGTCTTAAACACGGACCCCTCTTTCCTCCGGAATCAGCCCGCGTAAGGCTAGGATGCTATCCCGGGTTCCTTTCGTTGTTAACGTTGTTTCTTGTCTCCTGTTGTTTTTTATGCAGTTCCCTTGTGGATTGTGGCATGTTATTGTAAATGTCGGCCATTGTAGGTGTTTCTTGTTATCTTTCCTATTTAATTTGCAGTTTCAAGTTTTGTTGTGGTATGAACAATATGGATAGAGGTGTCTGCATTGTTCTGTATGGATTTCATGTGTGGTGCATCATTGATCAGAACTTTTAGAGTAATAAGACTGATTTTGCCTATAAAGAAAGTCCGGCTGTCCCTAGTACCTATCGTTGTTTGTTTACGTCTGTCCTTTGTCTCATTTGTGTTTTCCTGTGTAGTTCCCTGGCGGATTCTGGCATATTAATTTAAGTTTCGGTCATTGTAGATGTTTTTATACCCCCGCTCCGTAGGAGAGGGAGTATACTGTTTTACCCTTGTCCGTCTGTCTGTCAGTCAGTCCGTCCGTCTGTCCGTCCGGACATCTTTCGTCAAGGATTTCTCAGCTTGGGTATGCAGTAATGATTTGATATTTGGTCTGAAGCTTTATTATGATTAGTTGCATCGTGTCTCCCCATTGTAAGTCCGTAACTCATCTACTTCCTGTTTGACGATAATTTCATTTTTCCCATTATAACTATATACTGAAATTTTTCGTCAAGGATTTCTCAGCTTGTGTATGTAGTAATGATTTGATATTTGGTCTGATGCTTGAGTATAATGAGTTGTATCGTATCTCCCCTTTTGGAGTAGTAACTCATCTACTTCCTGTTTGACGATAACTTTGATTTTCTCCCTTTATAGCTATACATTGACATTTTTATACCCCCGCTCCCCATCGGGGATAGGGGGTATACTGTTTTTCGTCAAGGATTTCTCAGCTTGTGTACATTATGTATGTAGTAATGATTTAATATTTGGTCTGATGCTTGAGTATAATGAGTTGTATCGTGTCTCCCCTTTTGGAGTCAGTAACTCATCTACTTCCTGTTTGACGATAACTTTGATTTTCTACCATTATAGCTATACATTGAAATTTTTCGTCAAGGATTTCTCAGCTTGTGTATGTAGTATGGATTCGATATTTGGTCTGATGCTATAGAATTATGAGTTGTAACGTGTCTCCCATTTTCAAGTCCATAACTCATCTACTTCCTGTTTGGTGATAACTTTTGATTTTTTCCTATTAAACACATATATTGAAATTTTTCGTCAAGGATATCTCGGCTTGTGTATGTAGTAATAATTTGATATTTGGTCTGAAGCTTTACTATGATTAGTTTTATCGGGTCTTTCCTTTTCAAGTCCATAACTCATCTACTTCCTGTTTGACGGTAACTTTATTTATCACTGCAACTATGCCAATGCTTGTATTGTGTCCACGCTTGTTCTGTGTCCACACTTGTACTGTGTCCACATTTGTATTATGTCCACACATACTTAACTTAGCATTGCCATATTGATTCAGGGTTCAATGAGCGGGGGTATAACTGGCTGCCATTCGGCGACAGCTCTTGTTTTTTTTTTTTTTTTGTTTCTGTTTTTGTTTTTGTTTTTGTTTTTGTTTTTTTGTTTTTGTTTTGTTTTTTGGTGCATTGTTTGTGATTAAAATAAGAGATGGTTTGAATTTACTGCGTTTTGAAAATGATGTCAATATAATATTGCCGTCAAAATATATGATCGAAATTGTCATATAAGTGTATTCATGAAATTTTTCCACTATAATTGTTTGTCGTATTACATATCATCATTTTTTTCAGAACCCAAATAGAGAACAAATAACAAAACACTTAAAGCTACACGGACTATATTTTCGTGGACATAATTTTCATCTTGTCACCAGATGTTGTGTAATACTAATCATATGACATTTGAGCTATAGGCCAAACACAACCTTTGGCCTGTGTCCACATTCCCAAATCCCCGGGTGTATCTGCGAGGGCTAGTCATCCTGGCCACGGCATTATGTAACACTGAAGACTTACCATCCTCAACAAGGATTTATCTCTTCATAGTCAATAAAACGGTTACAAACACCGATTAAAATCGCTGTAATGAGGCGCTTTAAATCCGTTCTATTAAACCTTTCACTTGTTCAAAACAACTAGACGATTTCATGGGGCTTAATTCTAAAGTGCCATATTTATAATAATTAGGCCTGCTTTCAGAAGAGATTTTAAATATTTATAATTCAGCTACTAAGCTGAACTGCCAAACACGTACGGCCTTTTGGCATGGAGTGTCAGTTTGCAATTAGCATATGCAAATATAAGGTACGTGTACAAAGTTTTAATACAGAAATGTATTCCTTTTTAAAGCACTTACTGATTTTATTTGCTTATTTAAAAAAGGAAAAAATCTCAGCCATGTATGTATGAAACGCGGGTTTGTTTTTTTCTGATAAAACGAAAGTGTTTTATACAGCACATCTTTCTTGAGGGAATTTCTCATATAGATACACTTATCATACTTTCAAATTAAAGTATTTTATTTTATTTTTTCATTGTTATTTCCCGATGTTATTCTTACCACTTCTCTATAGTGCCCACATCTTTTTTTTTATAATGCCAAGTTTTCTTACAATCCACTCGATTGGCGCACTGTGTTTGTCTTTTATGTTGCAACTGTCCACTAGCTTGTGACACTTGTCGGCAAAAGACGAATTTCATATTTACGGGATGACTGCTAATTTAGCATGATTTTCAAAGGGACGTCACCTGCTAACACCCGACATTCTGGTTTTCGGTCTCATTAGGTAAATATTTTCTTTGGCAACGGTTACGATTTTCACAGTGGCAAGTACCCTAATAGCTTGAAATAATTTATTTAAAGACAATAGAGATATTACCCCTAGTCCAGTGATAGATACCTATGTATTCGAAATCTACTGCTGTCCCTTATTACAATGGAACCGTAAACCTGACTGTCGGGTCAGTAGGTTACTTCCCTTTGTGGAAAACGTTATAAAAACGGAGCCAAAGTCGGGATAAGAAATAAACATGAAAGTGGTCTATTGTAAGAGCATTTTGCCAGTTTAATTCATTTTTGTTGATCCCGCATCCATGAGACGTGGATGTAGCCTTGTTCGACATGTAGCAATGAATTCCACTCAAACGGGCAGTAGAGGCTGTCTTGAATTAACTATGTGGGATGAACAAATCTTATTTTTGAAAACCTCATGGTAACTTCAAGATGAACAGCAGCAACCCAACTGTAAGGATTCATTTGTGTAAACTAATTAGAATAGTTTATATCCGATTGGATTCTCCTTGGTGATATGTTTATTGTAAACAACTTGTCTTACTTTTGTATATACTTTTAGTTATACGTTGATATGTTTATACTCTCTGTACCATTTGCATTTGGTTTATGGGAATAAAGTTATATAAACGTTATATATAAAGATACACAACAATAATTAAAGCGTAGTTCAATTGCTTGGTAATATCATGTATTTTATGAGACTATGTCTCATGTGCAATTACTCCATGTCCTTTCATTGGTTATTCAAGTACGTATTGTTTTTGGTAAGTGTAATGCATGCAGGTCCGGCACCTGAATCGGTTGTTGGGAGCTCTGCCGAACCCGTCCCCTGTTGGTGGATAGGGGAATGACCTGTCTATGCGGGGTAGTCAAGTCATAATACGGAAAGCCTGTTGTAACCAAACTGTGTGGAAAAACGCCAAGTTCCACGCAGACCCCTTCTGTATTTAGACGCACTGGGCTAAATTTCCTGCCCCTACCCATTTCTCCTTTTTCAAGTGGCAATCAAAACTCTTTGCCCTGGTTGCCCGTTCCACATTTTTTTCTTCTCTTACTGCATCTTTTATACGACCGCAAAAAAAATTGAGGTCGTGTAATGGTATTGCGCTGCCGTCGTTGTCGTCGTCGTCGTTGTCGTTGTCTGACACTTTTGTTTTTGGTCAATAACTTAGGTTCCATATGTTCAATCCTTATGAAATTTTAACACAATGTTTCTTTGCACGGAAGGAGGACTAGGATTGATATTGGTCATTGTTGCTCCTTCCATGTTAAAAAAGGGGGCCAAAATGGGGAAGATTGGTCGTTTTCACATATATGGCTGTAGAATATTTATTATTTATTGGATTTTCATGGGGTTTCTTTTCGTGTGTTCCTGAGGAAATTTCCAATCAGGTGTATGTTAACTGATTTCACGTTGCGTGTACCGTTCATGAGATAAATGGGGCCCAAAAGGGGCGAATCTCAATTTTTTTTATTTCTAATCCCATATCAATGCAGTTTCCTTATGAAAAATTAACATAGCTTTGAGGTATAAAATTTTTGATAATTCTTTTCCTTTTGGGGCTCTAAGGGGTAAAACTGGGCCAAAATTGGAAATGTGCACATTACTTGAAATTTTTATTAGATTTCGATGGGATTTTTTTTCTTTTCAGTTTTTATTCCTCTTGTTGTAATCTTTCAGTAGTATGACAACAGATTTTTCGCAGCTCTTACGGTTTCCGAGCTTAAAGGGATCAAAGGGCCTGAAATTGCAATTTTTAAAAATATATGTAAAGTCTTTATTTTTAATCGGATTTTGTTGGGATTTTCTTCTTGTTGTAAGCTTATGTTAATATATCAACAGATTTTGTGTATCTCTTACTGTTTCTGAGCGATAAGTGGCCAAAATTGTAATTTTTGAAAATACATAGAATCTTTATTTTTAATTAGATTTCGATTTTCGATTATGTTCATTAGTTTGTGTCCAGCTAATTTCTGTGTCAAACTCCTTATTGTGTCTTTCTAGTTACTGTGTCAAGCTTTTAACTGTGTCAAAATTTACTTTAAATTACACTTGTTCGAATTTCAGTGGTCGACATGCTGCGGTCGTAATATGCTGCGCTCGGTGTAGCCCTTTATTAATGTATAAATGCTAACCAATCAATCAATCTATCGATGCTTGCAGGCTAACTATTAGTGCATATATCATATGTTTTTGTATGACGCCTCGATATAAAATTACAAAAACGACAAGCTTTATATTCTACTAAAACTGCCCATTTTTTTGTTCTTTAACACTCGCCGGTTTCAGATGTACAAATAACTAAATACCGAAGTTACTGTCAATTTAGTTTCTGCAAATGCGCATTTCGACAACTTATGTCTCTTCAGTGCAGATAAAATCTAAACGTTGGGTAGACCATCAACTCAAAGATGTTTAAAAACTGATAGAAATTAAATAACGAATGTGATCTAATGTAAAGCCAAAGTCGGCTAAGGACAGAGCAAATGTTGAATTGCTCACCGAATACAGTGCAACGATGTCACGTTTCAAATGCACAGCCATTGGTATAAGATGTTACCCCCGGATGTAACCCCCTTCCCCCATGTAAAGACGGTGGAAAAATACATACTACAAACCTGAAAATTTCTTCCAGTTTCAACAGCTTTACTCTCCGGGAAAAATATGGAGTAGAGCAATGTAATGAAAAAAGTGTTGATATCGATAACTCAATAACGGAAAGTGCGTAAATAAGATGGAAAGGTATTTTTTCTGCTGATTATCGTAAGGATAAAGCATTTTTCAATCCAACACCCCTTAAATGCAATGAACAGAAACACACGACAGTTATATGCTTTCGAATTATCTTTTGCTCATGTAAATGAAATTCTAAATAATATACATGTATAGGGGATGGATTTAATTTTTAGCAGAAACAATGAGGGTTGGCACAAATATGAGCCTATTTTCGCTAATTAGGGCCCCGCATCGAGATGCGGATGCCCTATAGTTTTCACTTTGTCTGTCCGACCGTCCGTCTGTCCGTCCGTCAACAATTTTTTTCGTCAAAGAATTCTTGGCTTGTATAATTGGGAATGATTTGAAATTTGGTCTGAAGCTTGGAAATGATGAGTTGTATCGTGTACAGCAATTTTCAAGTTTGTCGGACTTCCACTTCCTGTTTGCCGATACGTTGATTTTTTTTTACTTTTAACAAATTTTTCGTCACAGATTTATTGGCTTCTTCAATAGGGAATGATTTGAAATTTAGACTGGAGCTTAGAAATGATGACTTGTATTGTGTCAGCAATTTTCAAGTTTGTCGGGTATCCACTTCCTGTTTGCCCATAAATTAATATTTTTCCATGAACGAAATTTTTGTCAAAGATTTCTTAGCTTGTATAAATGGGAATGATTTGAAATTTGGTCTGAAGCTTGGAAATGATGAGTTGTATCGTGTAAGCAATTTTCAAGTTTGTCGGACTTCCACTTCGTGTTTGCCGATATTTTGATTTTTTTTTGGTTACTTTTAACAAATTTTTCGTCACAGATTTCTTGGCTTCTACAATAGAGAATGATTTGAAATTTGGCCTGGAGCTTGGGAATGATGATTTGTATTGTGTGAGGGACTTTTAGGTTTGTCACTGAATTACTTTCTGTTTTGCTGATACTTTGATTTTTAACTTTAAATGACTTGATATTTAGTTTGAAGCTAAGAAATGATATTGTTTGGTCAAACTTCAAGAAATCACTGTATCCAGCAAATCACTGTATCAACACATAAGTGTGTCGAACAAAATTTGAATCCACACTTATTTGATTTTTAGCTCACCTGGCCTAAAAGGCCATGTGAGCTTTTGTCATCACTATGCGTCCGTCGCCCGTCGTCCGTCTGTCAACAATTTCAAAAATCTTCTCCTCTGAAACCACTGGGCCAAATGTAATCAAACTTGGCCTGAATTATCACCAGAGTATGGCTTCTCAAAATTGTGTTCGATTAGGCAGTAGGTCAAACAACATGGCCGCCGTTGCTAAAAATAGAACATGGGGGTAAATTGCAGTATTTGGCCAATAACTCGATACCGAAAATATCAAAAATCTGACAGAGGCAAAAATGATCAGCATGGCAAGACCTACCTGCCCTGCAATTTTGAAGAAAATCTGAAAACCCATCTCGCAGTTATAGCCCTTTTTCCGTTAAATTTTCGAAATTTTTGCATTTTTTATTTTTTATTTCAAAAAGTGTAACAGATAGAGGTAAAGTGTATATTGCAAAAATGTTCAGCATATCAAGGTCTACCCACCTCGAAATTTTGAAGAAAATCCATAAACCCTTGTAGGAGTTATTGCCCTTTTTTCACCGAATTTTTTAAATTTTCGTATTTTTCATCTTTTATTCCTTAAACTATAGAAGATGAAGGTCAAGAGTAAACTGATGAAATGTTTGCCATGCTGTGGCGACTTCAAAACTGATGTTGAAAATTGTTCCTTGACCGCCATTTTCAAAAATGGCTGCCCCAAAAACGGCGGGAAAATTCAACATTGTCCGATTTCAATGAAATTTGGTTTCCAAATAGATATTGATGTTGCGACTTCAAAACCGGTGTTGAAAATTGTTTGTTGACTGCCATTTACAAAATGACGTCTCGACTTCAAAACTGGTGTCGAAAGTGGTCCTTAGCAAGAACGTTTTTTGTCAAAAAAAGCCCAACAAAGAAATATAGTAAAACATGATCAGACTTTAAAAACAGTTCAAGATATTGGAGGTGTTCGAGCTACAAAAGTTTGAGAAACTGAAGATCAACTGTATAACTTACAATGTTTCCTTGATTAAGGCAACTGAAAGCCAGGTGAGCGATACAGGCTCCTGGGAGCCTCTGGTTACTTTTGCCCAGAGTTTCAGGATCGAAATGGCGGGGCTCTACCGACAATGCCAGTTTAGACATGCTCTAGTTATTACAGTTTAAACTTGACTTGGAATTACAACAGACATGTCCCTCTCTTTGACTGGATTATTTCCCTTAGCAGTAATAAAATAAAATGTCATGAAAAAAATTCAACTACAGCGCTGTATATGACAGGGTGAAGGATAGGGAGACACATGTGTAATAGATGGGTGATTAGGCATGTTACCCTTCAGTTTCGCTCAGTTAAAAAAATGAACGTATTTTTAAAAAAAATCTTCAAAAATCCCGTGTAAACGCATAGCAAATTGACTTATTTACACGGGAAAAAATTGCACCTGGGCATATTTACATATATGTGAATATTTTGTGCATGTAAATGTGGCTTTAAAAATGTTTATTTTCAGAAATACAATCCTCCTTAAATTTGTTTATCACTCAATTAGGATAGGTAAAAACAATTAAGAACTATTAGTGTACAATGGATTTACAAAGTAAGGGGATTAAGTGCTTTCTTATCTACATATTACATATCGCCTCGATAATCCAGGGTGATAATCTTATTTCAGGGACTAATTACAAAAGTGCCACTTTAAAATCTTTCTTTTATTCCTTTATCACAATTTTAATCTTTTTTATAATTAATTGACAAGTTATTGGATTTAGATAACTGACTTCCCTGATTGTTGTTGTTAGGGGAACGTTTTTTTTTTCAATCCAATTATTGTATTGAAGGATCGCTTCTCCGTTTCCAAACAAGGTAAAATATTTACTTATTTTCTTTACCATGTATCTGTTCATAATTATTTCCATGTCGCAATTCCACGGTATCTTGCATACCGGCTTAGTGTAGTGCAGTTTTAGTGTCACCTGCACACGTATTGTGTGGCGACATATAGGGATCACTTTAGTCGTCTTGTGGTGTTGTCGTCGTGGTCGTTGTCCGTCCCACAATTTTGGTAACACTTTTCTCAGCAACTACATATCACAGCCACTTGAAATTTTGTATGTGACTTTAGTATGGGGTTCTTTATTGCGCTTATTAAATTCAGGTCTGGTGGACTACGCACTTGGAATATTTTCAATAAGTAGGGTCAATGGTAAAAATTTTCGTTACACTTTTCTCAGTAATTAGTTACACAGCCACTTGAAATTTTGTATGCGACTTTGATGTGAGGTTCTTTATTGCGCTTATCAAATTCAGGTCTGTCGGACATCTATTTCCTGTTTTACGCACTTGGAATATTTTCAACAAGTACTGTCAGTGGTAAAAATTTTGCATATCACAGCCACTTTGTGTATGTGACTTTAATATAGGTTCCATATTCTTATCGAATTCAGGTGTGTCAGACATCTTTTTCATGTTTAATGTATATCATTTTAATAGTAAGAGACCGGGTTTTGTATTTCATAGGTCGCCAAATTTTACTTATGCATATTTCTTATTACAGGTATGAATATATATATGTACATGTTACTGATTAGGAGTGTTGTTACACATATCTATTAAATACTATCGGATGTAATTCATTTCTTTGAAATGCTATAAATAGATCGTAACCGATTCTCTAGTGCAGTCGACACAAGTGTTCCATTGAAAACACCCATCAATTTTGAAATGCTGCATGCAATCTGACGTTCGTTTCACATTATTTTAGATGTACACGTATAATGCCCTGCTCACACATGTTGCAGATTATAACGGATATACAATGTAGTAAAATAGGATTTGAGTCCGTTCTTTGGAGATCGAATTTACAATCGGTTCTATGTGTACACATATTTTATACCGACGAATTTCGACTGGCGAAACATGCATATATTAATCAAACAAGCTAAACGTACTTCAATGCGGAATAAATTTACAAAACAAGCATATCCATGATATCTTTTATCTAGAATTATAAGCTAAATATCTTAAAATCGGATGTCAAATCCCGGGTGTCAAATTGGTTCTCTACCAGAATGATCCATTTGCACATTTATTCCGGAATGCGTGTGAACGCTAACTTGAATAAAATTTCAAATCGGATCCGATTGAATTATTGTGTGAACGGGGTATATTAAGAAATCGAAAACCCAATCCCAAGAAGGATAATCTGAAGAGTTAAACCCTAAACCTACTATGGGATTTATAAGTTAAAATAATATCTTTGCCAGAACTTTGAAATAGGGCCTGTAATTCTCGTACAATTTTGGTACTTCCGGTACCAAAAACTGTACCCGGAAGTTACATTTTAAACTAAGATATATGACGTTTCAAACAAAAATTTGAACGTCATAATCCTCAGACGTCATGTTTCGGCGGGAAACGTTTTTGAATTGCCGGTTTATAGTGGATTCTCGTGAGTCACATGACGAGACTTACAGACCCTATTAGGGAGTTGTCAAAAACATCGTTCTAATAAACTCATTATTACTTTTTAAGTTTTTTGTCCACTTTTGTATTCCAGCCAAATGATTCTAAAACTGTGATCGTGTCCGATACAACTTGTAAAAACAGACAGAGTTACACCACGGGCGGCGTATTTAGCTTGTTGTAACACGAGATAGTGTCTAAAAACTGTACTAAATTACTAAATTGTCAAAAGTATGTGGATATTCGTAATGATTTGCTATTTTCAATTACATATCCAGTAAACATTGATTCCAAGCTTCTTCTGTTTGGTTCAAATCAACTTAACTTCTGTCAAAATAAAGATATTTTTCTTAGGGTGCAAAAATTTATTATGAAAAGTAAACGTTTTGTTCATTAATGATCAATAATCCATTTTGTTACTTTTTTTTTATCATTATTATTATTTTTCTCACTTTTTGAAATTATGATGTGTTTAATTACAATCAGTGTCACAGGCGTGCAATTACTATTTACTATGTGGTTCAACTTGTCGTACACAAGGAGACGGATTAATATAAGCTATTTAGCTTGTTTCCGAATCCTTTTTTTGTTCAATATGTAATGTATGAATGTTATTGTATATGTTTGATAGTATTTGAAATAAATATGTTTAAACTAAACTAAAAACTGTAATACACTGCTGCGAGAATAAACTAAATTAGCTTCTGGGGCGAAAAATTTGTGAAAAACAGAAAAGAATGATTAAGAGTTGTTTATAGAATCCTGTGGTTAAGTAAATTAATTGTACCTGCTAAATTCGTGTCAGAACTTGACAGAGTACAGGTTAGCATTAGTACATGTATCTGAGCAAGATAAACGGCAAACTTTGCCACGACTATCCATCAATTCTGTATATTATTTTTCCTACAGACGGGATGTTTCGTATGTCAGATGTCATATCTAAATTCAGGGTGATAATATTTTTCTGGACACTTTAAGATAAGGTCCTATTTCTAAACACTTTGGTTTGGCATTTTAATGAAAATAAACGGAAGTTTATATTGTTTAGAAAATAAGGTAGCACCCGCAACAATAATGCTATCATCTCATACGCAAATAGTAGACAATTTAAAGAGCTCACGAAATATTGTTTTCAAAAAATCATTATTTAAATTACATGTTCTACAATCACAATTATAAGGGACTACCAGTCCAAGATATCATACGTGTGGTCTCACCAACATGGACCCTGTATCAAATTTTTGTCCTTGTGTATAATAATTTATTGTTGAAAGGACTTACTGGGAAATAACAATAAGTGGTATATAATCGGCGTACATGTATAGGGGTTACAACTCCCAGAATCTGAATGCATCCCCTTTTCAAAAAAAATATTTAAATTCCACATGGAATTTAGGCACAAATTGACAGAAAGCAAAAAATATGTGAAACTCAACATCGAAGGATGAACTCGCTAATGTAAATACTTACGACTTGTACATGTACAATGTGGTGATCAAATTATGTACACATAAATATGTTTATACATATTTTTTGCATTTCAACCATTTCCTTGAACAATATGGAGATTGTTAATATTCTGTCATTTTAAATAATTTTCATGTCGGTGTCAGGTTTCGGATTTTTACAAGATGATCAATTTCTTACGGGCAGGGCTGTAGGTAGCCGATAATGAGTAACTAGTGTCACTAGTCTAATGTTACATTGTCAGACCATTACATTTATGTTTACTTATGTAATAAATAATTTGTGGGGTGATTCTTAATGGCAGTATGTTGTTCACCAAAAAAAATCCAGTTTTCCGTGATATATAATTTTCCCAGTATGATACTTTTTTCCATTCTTGGGAATTTCATGATCAAATTAAATGATTTTATCAGCATAATTAGACGTATTCATGTTTTTGTGATCAAATTAAACTATTGAATTTTTTTCTTCGGCATGAAATATTTGTGATTTCATCAAACAATGGCAGATTTTCACACTCAGAAATCTAACAATAATGTCGTGCTGAGTTTTGTCAAAATCAAACTAATTGTTCAACCAAATGTTGACCAATTAGAGCAGGAAATCCTTCTGTCCTGTAACATCCAGCAGGCACGTACAAAACCTCAGCAGTAGTACCAGTTCATTAGTGGAAATATTTAATCCTTCTCACGACACTGTTTGTCCAAAAAATTCAAGTCCGATTACTGAAAGGCGGCCAAGGTCGAGCCGCTTATTGTTACATGAAGCTGATATTGTTCAAATCAAATAAATGGTACATAAATAGAATGTATATAACTATTTTTCTGAAATAGTCTTATACTTTCCATGAAATATTCATATTTGGTCTTCATGGGTAGCAATATTGTATTAGCAACTGATGCTGCAGTATATTTATGCAACCATACAGTCTATTATTATTACCTACCGTTATTAATCAAAGCAATACAAAACGCATAAATTTATTTAAATATATCAGTAGTGATGTAAGAGGAATGGTGTCCTCAATTTGTGTATGTAAATATCAAAAAGATGGGCAAACATAACAAAAAAAAAATATTTCTTAAAATCAAAATATTATCATAATTCAATATCACTAATCACCTTTGGTTGTATACCGTAAATTACACCTGTTTATTTTGATATTTTTACTGATTTATAAGTATTTACTATTGCTGTCGTTGAATTTGAATTTGAATTTGAATTTTGTCGTAAAGGAAACTGTTTATTATTGAACTATTATTTATTTTCACAGGTAATTTGATCTACGACTTTATTACCACAGAAAATAGATAAAAATATCCTCGGGTGAAGATTCATTAACCTGGTAGGAGGAGCTTACAAGTCTATTACACTTGTTCAACTCGCTTCAATGATTGGTCATTACCGTAGTGATTGACAGCCGTCATGTCAAAATTCTGTTGAAAATAATTCATATTTCTACCCCGTATAAACTATAGATTATGCGATAAAGTCATCAATTCTTGATAAAGATATGACACGGTTGGAAGGTCTTGTTTAGTACAAATTGAAGTTTTGACATAAGCCATTAAAGGTAGCATTTAAAAAAACGTACCAAACTTCGCCTTGGGATTTTAAATTGAACTAACGAAATAACAATATGTATAAGATTTAAACACCTTATATCTGGATTTTAATGCATCTTAGTGAACGACATTGTTTATACTTAGTTTTGGTGGAACATTTTCAAATATAAGAGGATTTAACTTACAACACTTTAAAATATACTAGACGGAATGACATCTTAGTGAGTAGCGACATTTATTAAACTTTTGTATTTGATATGTTTTTGTGAGAGATATTATAAACTTTTTCGAAGGATAACTAATTTTTCGTAGACGTTAATATTCCAAAGATACATTTTAAGTGTCCGGTTTAGCTAAAAGATGGAGGGACCACCCGGTTCCGTGTATTTACTGACTTGTACAATATTTTTATCTTGGATTTTATTAACAACCGTTCAAGGCGATGACGAGCGAAAGTGTCAAGAAATCACCATACCGATGTGTAAAGGGATTGGATACAACCTCACTCACTTTCCGAACCAATTCAATCACGAAACACAAGAGGAAGCTGGTCTAGAAGTTCATCAATTTTGGCCGCTTGTTGAAATCAAATGTTCTCCGGATTTGAAACTGTTCTTATGTAGTATGTATGCTCCTCTTTGTATTCCAAATTATAAGAAACCCTTACCTGCCTGTCGATCTGTTTGTGAGCGAGCGAAAGCAGGGTGCGCACCACTAATGGCACAATATGGTTTTGGTTGGCCCGAGCGAATGAACTGTAACAATTTACCAGTTTATGGTGCTGATAAAGACCAGCTTTGTATCGATGTAAATCAAACAGACCGGTCTACTCCAACACCTCCACGGACACAAAAGCCCATCCACAACGGACATCATCCAGTTCGCCCGGGTTCTGGTGGATACAGACCCGGTATAAACAACGGACAACATCCAGTTCGGCCAGGCTCCGGTGGATATAGACCTGGTATAAATACGAATCCTGGAAATAATCACGATGCCGGAATTCATTCGTTTGGAGTAGATAATATAAATATCCCGGGTATCATTTCCAACAAGTGTCAGTGCGGATGTCGTTTCGTAAAAATTGACAAGACGAGTGATTTACATGATAAAATTATAACAGGAGGACAAGCAAACTGTGCAATGAATTGTACTAGTCCATACCTATCGGATGATGAAGTTACCTTTACGACATTCTGGATAGGTTTGTGGTCTGTTTTGTGTTGCGTTTCGACTGCAATGACCATTCTTACATTTTGTGTTGATATGCAGAGATTTAAGTATCCAGAGAGACCGATTATATTTTTGAGTGCTTGCTATTTTATGGTCAGCATCGGCTATATTATCCGACTTGCAGTAGGTCACTCAGCAGTTGCGTGTGATGGGAAAATGATCCGATACGAAACAACTGGCCCAGCTTTGTGCACTGTAGTGTTTTTACTGATATACTTTTTTGGAATGGCGTCATCAATATGGTGGGTAATACTTTCATTGACCTGGTTCCTGTCAGCAGGACTAAAATGGGGCCAGGAAGCTATTGCCAGTTACTCGCAGTACTTCCATCTTGCCGCTTGGCTCATTCCATCTGTGAAATCTATTGTTGTTCTTGCAATGTCGTCCGTAGACGGAGATCCGATCTCCGGAATATGTTACGTCGGAAACCAGAACGTTGATAACCTTAGAGCATTTGTTTTAGCGCCACTTTTCGTATACCTTATTTTAGGAACATCTTTTCTGTTGGCAGGTTTTGTTTCACTATTTCGAATCAGAAGTGTTATAAAAAGACAAGGGCACGGAAAAACAGACAAATTAGAAAAACTTATGATTCGCATTGGTGTGTTCACTGTGTTATATACAGTTCCTGCGACAATTGTTATTGCGTGCTACTTTTATGAACAGCATTTGAAAGACAAGTGGGAAACTTCTTTTAACTGTGCATGCAAAACATGCCCGTGTAAAAATGGTGCTTTCAAACCAGACTATTCAGTATTCATGCTGAAATATTTCATGTGTTTAGTGGTTGGAATCACATCCGGTTTTTGGATTTGGACCGGAAAAACTGTTGATTCGTGGAGAAAATTTTTCGGCAAATATTTCTGCTGTCGGAAACAAGACGACAGTTTTTATTCAAGAACCACAAAACTTTCAAATCAATCTTTCCCAGGAGTTAAACCGCATCCCCTTAGTCAGGTTTAGTTTCCAATAACAATTAATTGAAACTTATTATAATATTTATGAACAAAGCTTTCGAGCCTGTGCGAGATTTGCCCGAACTTAAGATGTTAACCTTTACAATGCTAATATTTTCTGGCATTTGTTAATTTGATTTTTTATTTGTTTATGTTTAAATATATATTGTCCAATATTTAATTTTACGTTATCCCTTTGTAAATTAATTTACAAAACGGATGTTTACATGGCCTGTTTGCGGAAAGATTTTTCTACATCAAATAAACTACAATTGGACTTTAGATTCTAATTAAATAATGGTCAACATAACACGACTCCATGTTTAAATATCGACAGAGAAATTCTACAAACAATTCAGTCTGGTCTATAAAGTTAAATTATTATATCAAAATATTCAATTTATTGAAAAAGTTTGATATTGCAAAAATACTCATTTTAATAATTCGTAGATAAATACTCGAAACACTATTATATCTGAAATTTTATTTCTGTTATTATTATTATAATTATCAAATAAACTTATTTGTTGTTAAAAAGTTGCCTATATTGAGGACAAAAAAATACTGGCTGTTTAAGTATTTATGAACATAAGAGCA
Organism: Modiolus philippinarum; assembly: GCA_002080025.1. Classification (NCBI taxonomy): domain Eukaryota; kingdom Metazoa; phylum Mollusca; class Bivalvia; order Mytilida; family Modiolidae; genus Modiolus; species Modiolus philippinarum. The sequence continues at coordinate 151,716 of MJUU01067397.1, forward strand.
AAATCATAGCAAAATCATGCAATTTTTTGTGATATGGTGCTTTGAGCATTTATTTCTTGGTGTCAGTATTTTTAAACCCTAGCCCTCAGAAATATTTAAATATGAATTATTGTTTTGTGTATCAAGAGATCACTTTCATTTTGTTATTATTTTATTAAACTCTTTTCATAATTTATCATGTAATGTTTATTTTAAAATTCATTTCCATGGCTTTGAGATGGTGTATTATAAAATTGAGCCAACTATGTTTTTTCTGTCGTGTGGTTTGTATACAAATATAAATTTCGTGATATTAACTTACACAAAAATAACAGTTTATTTTTAGAAGTAAAATAATTTCTGCAGTTTATCATCATTTTCAAATGGGGAGCTCGGTGCTGAGTTTTAATAAATATGATATTTTATAGTAAAAATTAATCTCGCAAAGATATGAAATCCATTACGTTGAAAAACTGCTTTAGAAAACACTGCCAATTTCTGACCTTTATTCTGACCCTCTCTAGGTGCATGTATATCGGAGAATACATTCTCAATTTTATCTCGGTTTTGAATTGATGGAACTAATTATGATCGAAAATATCAGAAAATTGCACAAAAAGCTTTTGTTCGTTTAAATACGAGATAGCGTTCAAATATTTACATTGTGACTAGAGGAGTTTTTTACTATAAAAGATATGTTTAATCAATTCTTCGTGACACCACCAGGGTAGAATTAAAATTTGATAAATTTACAAAAATGAATAGTTAGATAGGGAGAGTACGGATTCTTGTTTATTGACACGATTTTTTTCTAATTTAATGGGATATTATGGCGAGGTTTCTACACAAATAAAGCGTTTCGATTTTATGTCGGTGGTATTTTTTGTCTGTTGTCAAAAACAAAATTATATTTAATTTCTTGTTCGATGAAAAATATCAATATGTTGGTAATCCATGTGAAAATTTTATTTATTTAATTATTAAGATAATAGTCTTAAAAAATATAGATAAAATTGCATGCCTTTCGTACATTCCTTTATTTGAACTAATCACTTAAGTCTTTTATTCAGAATTGTTTTTATTTTGAATAAAAATTTCGTTTCCATGGCAACATGAATACATATTTTGCTTTTAAAAATATAATGGACTCATAATTATTTGGAACACCAAAAGAACATTTTAAAAACAGTAGCCTGTGTTCCGACCATGAAGTTTCCGTAACTATAGTAACCGGAGGATAAACATTGTATTTATTTCTGTTAAGTATTGTTTGGACAATCCAATAATTGTTTTATTTGTGATATGGTGCTATTATAAGATATATTTGTAAATATTATGTATATGTCATGCTTAATTCTAGAATTCTAGAAAAAAAAATGGATACCTTGTCTGAAGTTTTTAGTTCCTTCAATTTTTATATGCTCTCAGAAATATGGAAAAAAATCAATTCTTTATCATGTTTATTGAGATAAGTGACTCAAAATTGTGAAAATAATTGTTTTAAAGTATATTAATGTCCTGATTAGAATTTGAAAATTGTTTCTGAAATCGTAAAATGTTACATGTATATACCTACAGAAAAATATTTGTTTGGCATAACTGTGATGATAAAAAGTCATAAATAAATACATTTTATCTTTTTCATTTGGTCAAATATTAGTACACATTGTACAGAGGATGTAATTTCAGACGAGTTATCTTATTTCTAATATGTGGTAATGATAGCCATAGATTTCTGCATGGCTGCCTTAAAGAAGAATGCAGATATATGTCTTTTTCTCCCGAGATCTATAAAACGGGTTTGTAAATGTTTGTTATTTATGTAAATTGACATCAGTCAGGAAATCAAGAGAAAAAAGAAAAATAAATAAGATTTCCACAATTGATTTTGTTTTTCTCAACACCCATTTTGATTGTTCGAATGCAATTGGATTCACGGGAGCTTCTACTTTGAAAAGGCTTGATATGACAAATAACTGTTTAATTTCTGCATATGACCAATTCGACGACTTATGTCTCTTCAGTGCAGATAAAATAGGCTTTCGGATCAGCACAGAAGTACTGATATCATGGGAATGACGACTGAGATGCAAATGGCCTTTTCGACAACTGGAGTCTCTCGAATGCAGATAAAAACAGACATATGCAGAGGACCAACAACAGAAACATATGGATACATCTCGGCCGAGTCAACACACAAGGCTATTGTTGTTCTTCGTCTTATGGCAGAACAAAGCACATTTCCTTCTTATACATTGTAGTTATGCATTTTCTGTTGCCTATTATTCTTTATACATTCTACTCAGTTTTAAAAGTGAGCAGACACGTTAACCTAATCCATACAAATATGAAAAAAGAAAGGAAATGGGGTAAATGTCAAGGAGACAACATCCCATATCAAGTTAAAACGACCAAAAACAAAACATCTAGGGGTCACCATATGGTCTTCAACACAGTGAGGAACCTCACACCATATGGTAAGCCCTAAATGGCCCCGAAAAGGTAAAAAAGTGAATAAATCAATGGAAACAAACCACATCCAATAACCCAAATATCAAGAAACTAAAATTTTATGAGAAGACAAGGACAAGCCAATGACCAACATATTCCTGACTTGGGACAGGCGCAAAAATTGCGGTGGGGTTAAACTCGTTTTCTTGGATCCAAACCCTAGACTCACAGTAAAAATCAAACTAGAAAAAAGTCCAACTTATCAAGACGAGTACCCTTACAATGAAGTACATAAAACATGAAGACAATACATACAAGTACTGTCCGCACAAATGCTTGCAGTTACTGACAGCTAGCTAAGGACATAATTTCCGTTGACTATGATATCAAGCCTTCTTACATATGAAATTTCAATTGAAATACTTCTAAATAGATTTGGTATAACAACATCATCAATTATGAAAGAAGAACATGATATTGTGCAATGCCAAATACTGCCAATATGAAAAATTGTTTAAATTTAGTTATGGTGTAAAGCATTTAGGAGATGATCAATATTTTTGCCAACAAAAACCAGAGGTAAAGATTTAAGAACAATGCTGTATTTATATCCTTTTTGAATATATTTGTCAACGGATTAATATGTTTGGAAGGACAATTTTTGAATTTATGCGCTTTGTAAATGATATTTCCATAGAAGTTTGGATGTGAAATGCCCTGATGTATGAGAAAAAAAAAACAAACAAACAAAAAATGAATTAAGCTCTTACTTGCATCCCATCCTTAATGACTGAAAGAGTGAATACAGTTTAATGCAGTTGAATAGAGAGTAAACTGGATATAAATATTGAATGTGAAATAAACAAGGAAAGGATATAGAGTAAATGTACATGAGACAAAGTCTCTACAAATACATTGTGGAACCAAATAACCGAATAAAGCTTGTATCGTTGTTCTTTATCTGGAAGTCTTGAGTTTTACCCTTCATACCCCTAGAATCAATAATTTGGAGGTATATGATATTGGTTTATCTGTCTGTTTTACTGTAAGCAATAATGGATATGGAGTATAAATGCACATGAGAGTCGGACAAAGACCCTACAAATACATGTAATGGTAAAACAACTCATGGAACATCGCTTCAATTGTTTTTATTCATCTGTGTCTGTCTGTTTCTCCACAGAACAACTTCGACATTCGGTTTTACTTTTTAATGGTTAGTGATAGGGCTTACATATATTTTGCATGTACATTTCTTGTGGCAAGATCTTCAATTAAAATTCAAGACCTTCATTTGGCAAAAAAAACTTTTACCTTGTTAATTTTTTTGAATGGTAACTGATAGGGCTTCCTTTTGGCAAGACCCTTCAGTTGGGTCCAGAATATTTTACTAACGACCTTGACATTGGCACATGACCTTATTTTCTTTTGCATATCTTTTGAATATAGTAGGCTTTCCATTCTTTGTGGCAAGAACTTTGAATTAGTATCATAGCTCATCTTGCTATAGTAATCACTTTGCATCCATGTCCGTCCGTCGTAAATTTTTCATTCTGAAATCATCTCTAAAACTATTGTGTCAATAGGAAAAAACTTGGCCACTTCAATCCTTCTATTGTATCCTTCAGAAAAATTGTTATTCAGGTTCGCTTTTTATCAATGATGGCCGCCAGTTTACATTAAACCCTAGTCGACCATGTATTCAGAGATCTCCTTATTCAGACCAATTTTAACCAACTTTCGAAAAAAGTACTTGGATGATCCCCAGTAAAAAGGGTTTTCACGGTTCAGACTTTATAAATATGGCTGCCACAAGAGAACGTATAGTTGTGGCTCCTGCTGTAGGCAGATCCGACACATGTATATAAGGATTACTTTCTGTGTTCTTGCGTCATCGTCGTCGTCGTCGTTGTTCTGCGTCAGTACATCGTTTGTCGGTTTTTGAATTTACAACTCCTTCAAAACTGTAAGTCAAATTCCGACTAATCTTTAAGGATATGTCATTCAACTGGACTTGTTGTGCACCTGTTACTTAGATTGAATATTGATTTTACATTTCACAATATTTAGAGGCTCACCGAGCATTTTGGTTTGTTAATCTGCAACTACATCATAACAGTTAATCAGATTCCAAAAAAACTTGCTGCAGGATGTAGAAATGCATCTGATGTACAAAAAACTTGTTTTTTTTTACAGATTTTAGAGATCAACTGAGCCAAAATAGCTCATTTGTAAATTCCATTTGTTACTCTGCAATGCCTTCCAAACTAGTCAGATTTCAAATAAACTTGCAGGATATGTTTTTCAGTTGATTAAGTTGTGCATCTGATACTTCAGATTTTGATGTTACAGAATTAAGAGGTTCACTGAGCCAAAATAGCCCGTTTGTCAGTTTGATTTGTTGATCAAGGAATCCTTCAAAACTTTAAGCCGTCATATTTTAACCACACTTTCAGAATCTGTTGTTCACCTGATCTTGCTTGCACCTGATATTAAAAATTTTGACTTTACTGATATAAGGAGGTTCTCTGAGTCAAATAGCACTTTTTAGCTCAACAGACTCAAAGGGTCAGTGTGGGTTATAGTCATCACTTGGCGTCCATCGTCCGTCCGTTAAACTTTTCACATTTTCATCTCCTCTGAAACCATTGAAGCAAATTTAACCACAATATAATAAACTCTACTAGAACGGTGTATGGAAAGTCCTTTACACAGATTGCTCATTTCGTTCTGGTCCGACATACAACATTGCCACCAGCGCAGAACTTAGGTTCAACATCGGACCCTTTTTCATCTTTTTGTCTGATACCACTGAAGCAAATTAAACCAAAACGAAGGAATTATGTATGGAAGGTACTTTACAAACATTGTTCATTTCATTCCTATCCGAGTAAAATATTGCCGCCTGCGTGGTATTTTGGTTTAGCACTCGACCCTTTAGGAAAAATCACATTTTAATATTCTCTGAAACAGCTGAAGCTACTTCAACCAAACTTTACAGGATTGATGTATGGAAGGTCTTTACAAAGACTGCTCATTTCGTTCCGATCTGACAGTTAAGTATTGAGGCCTATGGGAACATCACATTTTCACCGTCTCTGAAACCACTGAAGCAAATTTAACCAAACTATACATGAATTACGCTTGGAAGGTCCTTTACAAAGATTGTCCATTTTGTTCTGAGGCGATAAAAACATGACCGACTGCGCGAAACATTGTTAGCATTGGACTCCAGGACGAATCACGTTTATATCATCTCTGAAATGACTGAAGCCAATTCAACCAAACTTTACAGGAATGATATATTGAAGGTCCTTTACAAAGATAGCTCAATTTGATCTGAACCTATCAAAAACGTGGCTGTCATTGCGGTGCTTAAGTTAAACATTGCACACTGTGGGAAAATCATCAACTATTGATGCAAATAACTAAATACCGAAGTTACTGTGAATTTTATTTTCTGCATATGCGC
>MJUU01067397.1:158650-178745 GCA_002080025.1 Modiolus philippinarum
ATCCGCAACTCACCAACAACCATATGTGAGATTCAAACCAAACTTTCAGGATATGTCGTTCGTATGGTGTAGTTGTGCACCTTATATCTAAAATTTTGATTATACGAATTTTATAAGTCCTCTGTGGAAAAATAGCTCATTTGTTAATTCGCTTTGTTAATCTGGAAGTCTTTAAAACGTTTAGTCATATTCTAACCAAACATTGAGGATATATTGTTCACTTGATCTAATTGTGCACCTGATACCTCAGATGTTAGAGGTTTACCAAGCAAACTTATCTCATTTGTTGATTCAGTTTGCTATTCTGCAAAGCTATATATCAACAGCAAGTTGGCACACCAATGGGTAATAATTGTGCATCTCTTCTAGCAGATTTGTTTTAATATTCTCACGAGACTGAATTTCTTCAGAGACTTGTTAAATTAAAGATGCTAGATCTTTCAATCTCAATAGATATCGAGTGATGATGTTCTTTCCATCAATAATGCATCTTTTGCTAATTGGATCCCATTAATATATCCGCCAGAACTAGAGATAATGGAAACGACAGAAACCACCAGATCTACATCGTTTTTCTTGCATCTTGAATTTGACGAAAATGGTCATCTCAGTAATAAAATTTACAACAAAAGGGTTGATTTTAATTTCAAAATTATCAATTTCCTTAAAATGGACAGTAATATTCCAGCTTCTGCTGTATGTTTAACAGCTGATTCGTTACGCGAGAGCTAAGAATCTAACACCAGGGGAAGTGCGAGACAAGAGAATCTCAGACACCCAAGGGTAAGATTTCCAGTCTCGGAGTCCGAGATGATTGAAATCTTACCCGAGGGTGTCTGAGATTCTCTTGTCTCGCACTTCCACTGGTGTTTGATTTTATTTCTAACTGTATTCAGCCTAAAATATACTTAAGTCCACACAAAAATGTCGCCCCTTTTTCGTCTGTTTACACAAGAAGTTATGTCCCTTTTTGTAACGTCATAAAATCAGGAACGTATACCCGAGCGCGCCATATTTTTTAAGATGATTTTTCTTGTGTTTTCTTTTTAAATTTTACTTTAAAGGATATAATAATTTAATAATACATAGATTTAATCCACTTATGTGGACTGGTGTAGACTACAGCCCCTAAATGTGCAAACAAAATATTTGCCGGTAAACTGCACGTGATTTTTTTGTCTTACAAGGAAATCTCACACCGCTAAAAATAGGAACTGCTGTGTCTCAAAAGTGAGAAATAGTAATCTCCATGACCGCCTTATCAATCAAGCCTATAAAAATTCGGTTTCATACGATCATTAAAAAAATCTTTAATAGATATCAGCCCCTTGTGGAAAAATTTGAAGTTTCGGTCCGAACTCTGATTCAAGGTTCTTTCTTAACTTAAGGTTAGTGAGGACAGCTGTCACGTGATTAAACCATAAAAATGGCGGGGAAAAAATAAGAATGTTCAGAATGGAATGAAATTTGACAGGAATGTTACTGAGCATGTGCAGAAACGAACTTTGGTTTTAAAAAACATCAAAATGGCGACCGTTGCTATGGGAACAGAAAATGGCGGGAAATTTTCAAATTGCTCCAAAATGACTGAAATTTGACAGGAAGGTTACTTAGCATGTGTAGATACGAGTTTTGGTCTTTAAAATATCAAAATGGCGACTGTTGCCATGGAAACACAAAATGGCGGGAACAATTCAAACTAAGTTCCTTCGTATATGATGAAAAATGGAAATAAACTTGAAATAAGGTGAGAAAAAGGAAACTAATAATAAATTAACACAGTAAAAGTGCTCAAAAAGAAAAATAACTTTGATAAAAATTAAATAAGATAGAGATATAATAGTGAAAAAAGTAAATATTTACACAAAGGATTAATAAAAGTGGAAAAAATGATAGAATAAAACTCGAAAATTGTGGGAAGAGAGAATTTACCCTAGAACAACAATAGCAGTTTCCCCCTTCTCAACAATAAACGCAGACGTGATAAAAAAATACTGCCAGAACAAGCCACTGCTGATTTCAGTTTTATAAAGACCACTCCCTTGAAGTTTGGAACAAGAAAATATGAGAAAAATCAACTCGTTCATTTAGTCAAAGCCATCCCAGATATATCTTTATGCAGCATAATAGGTCATTCCGGTCAAAACGGTGGCCAATTGGAAATACAAACTACTTCCAGTCCCGCATGTGCGCTCCTTTATCTCTATATAGGACTCCTGTGGGGTCATGTGTCGAACTATCATACAATATTTCACAAAATTTTAATTTGTAGATGAAATTTTTGTAATTATGATTAACAGGAGGTAAGAAAGTATCCACTTCCGGTTTGACATGTGTAACCTACAACTTCCTGTTCTAGTCAAGTGAAGACTGTATACAGTCATATGACTATTTTAGTTTGGTATTTATGCTACAAGCACAGCCAGTGACATCACTTCCGATTTTTGTTCTAGTGACGGCAAGATTTTTTCAGTGGAGGAGGGCAATGTTGTCAACTTTGAATGCTTGTAGTTCTCTTAAAAGCCTGGTTTGCTATGCTGATTTTTTTTTATATTTTGAAGATATCGTATAAAGGTATATATTTAAGTAAAAAAATAAAATTTTGAATTCGGAAGTTTTTCTGAATTTCACTTTTTATGTCCCTCCAGGGGGCAAAAAGTGATAAAAATCCAACCTTAATGTGCACATAATTGGGAATTTTAGCAAAAATAATTGACAGAAGTGGATGTATTTTTAGAAATGCCTTTAAAACAACAAAGACTTATAATCAAAACACTCTTTTTACAAAAACAATGTACAATTGGTNNNNGGAAGTCTTTAAAACGTTTAGTCATATTCTAACCAAACATTGAGGATATATTGTTCACTTGATCTAATTGTGCACCTGATACCTCAGATGTTAGAGGTTTACCAAGCAAACTTATCTCATTTGTTGATTCAGTTTGCTATTCTGCAAAGCTATATATCAACAGCAAGTTGACACACCAATGGGTAATAATTGTGCATCTCTTCTAGCAGATTTGTTTTAATATTCTCACGAGACTGAATTTCTTCAGAGACTTGTTAAATTAAAGATGCTAGATCTTTCAATCTCAATAGATATCGAGTGATGATGTTCTTTCCATCAATAATGCATCTTTTGCTAATTGGATCCCATTAATATATCCGCCAGAACTAGAGATAATGGAAACGACAGAAAGCACCAGATCTACATCGTTTTTCTTGCATCTTGAATTTGACGAAAATGGTCATCTCAGTACTAAAATTTACGACAAAAGGGTTGATTTTAATTTCAAAATTATCAATTTCCTTAAAATGGACAGTAATATTCCAGCTTCTGCTGTATGTTTCACAGCTGATTCGTTACGCGAGAGCTAGCACAAATTATACAGACTTTCTCATTAGACATAGTAATCTCCATGACCGCCTTATTAATCAAGGCTATAAAAATTCGGTTTCATACGATCATTAAAAAAATCTTTAATAGATATCAGCTCCTTGTGGAAAAATTTGAAGTTTCGGTCCGAACTCTGATTCAAGGTTCTTTCTTTACTTAATACTTTGATGATCATTTCTTTTAACTGTCTACGACCTTTCAATGGCAATTGCTTTTGAGTTGCTATCGGACACTCCCACAATGGAAGGGGAGGTTTGGCTAGCCATAAAACTGGTTGTTTAACCCACCATTTCTTTTGAAATGTACCAAGTCAGGACCATTGCGGTCGACAATTTGTCCGGTGGTTTCCACCTGATTTGTCTTTTTGTCTCAAGGACTTCGACTTTTGACCACTCTGGTGGGTATTTTGTTATTACCCCCATCCTTCAACACTATAGTTCATATTCCAAACGAATTTGCAGGATTTGTTGTTCTCCAGCAGAGTCGACACATAGGGATTACTATCCGTCGCCTTGTGTAACCGTCGTTGTCGTCCTTTTCGGGTTTTGTGTCGCCTGCTGTCAGGAGAGTCGACAAACATGGATTACTATCAATAGTCTTACGTCGTTGCTATTGTTCTGCGTCGTCTTTCGTAACTCCTTCAAAACTGATCAAACTTTCAGTATATGTTGTCAACCTGAGGAATTTGTGCACCCTATACTTAAATTTGGTTTTGCATATTGAAGAGGTTCACGTGGAAAATTGCTCATTTTGTTAATCTGGTTTGTTAATCCACAACTCCATCACAACTGTAAGTCAACCCAAACTTGCAGGATATGGTGTTTACATGATCAGGTTGAGCATCTGATACGTTAAATTTTGATTTTAAAGATTTTAGAGGTTTACTGAGCCAAAAGAGCCAATTTCTTAATTCAGTTAGTTAGTCTGGAACTCCTTTAAAACTGTAAGTCATATTCAAACCAAACTTCCAGAATATGTTGTTCACCTGATATAATTGTGTACTTAAAATTTATGATTTACAGATTTTAGAAGTTCACGGAGCCATAATAGCTCATTTGTTAATCTTTGACTCATTTAAAATTGTCTGTGAGTTTCAATATATATTGTTCATCAGGTCTGATTATGCACAATTAAATTTTGTTTTACAGCCTTTAAAGTTCGCCTAGCCAACATAGTCCTTCAAAACTAGATTTTATATTCTAAACAATTTTGCATGATATATTTTTCTCTTAGTCTCAACATGCACATGATACTACTAATTTTCATTTTACAGACTTTAGAGGTTTATTGGGCCAAAAATGTAGCGCGGGCGACACACCCATCAATTTTTATAATCCTCATTTCCTTCAAAACTGTAAGTCTGATTACAACCCAACTGTGAGGTTATGTTGTTCATCTGGTGTAGTTGAGCATCTGATGCATCTAAATTTGGTTAAGCAGGTTTTAGAGGTTCATGGACCCTATAGGAACTTTGATTGGACCAAACAGCATACTAGTCATTATGGATGGTCAATAGGGTTTTATTTGTTCGGCTTTGAACCTTCAGCAGGGGACATGGTTTAACATCTGCCACTATAGGAAAACACGGTGATGTTCTCCCAGAAAACTCCTGGGTCAGTTGAAACAAAACTTCGCAACACTAGTCCTTGAGTGGTTCCCTAAAAATATTTTTATAAGTGTTTTCTCTCCACGGTGGCCGTCCGTTTTAACAATACTTTGATATTTGACCTTATTGGAACACTTCTAACGATCTCTCAAAACCTCTCAAATAGTAACAACAATGTTCCTTTGGCTGTACAATGTAAATTGTTTTTTTACGTATTTATTCTATTATACCCCCGCTTTAGTATCATGGTTCTTCCGTTCGTCCGTCCGCAATGAAGGCACACACTTTGTGGCGGTATAAACTCCTCCTAGACCACTTGGTAAAATTCAATGAAACTTTCACAGAATCTCCAGTGCATATTGCGATTGTGCATCAGCTGTTTTAAAATTTGATTTGATTTCTTATTTCTTATTTTTTTTATTCTGGAATCAAGGGGAGGGGCGGGGGTATATATTAGTGAGCTCTACTCACAGTTTTTCTAGTTCAAGATAGTAACAATCAAAGAACATAGATTAGCATTTGATCCAATTAGAAAACACATTAGGTAATTTTCTCTGAAATTTCGGAGCAACTTGGTTCCCGAGACGTCTGTGATAATAGGAAGTAATCTTGGTCCAAATTGTTCTTGGGTTGTTTCCTGTAAAAAGGTAGTTTTAGTTTCACACTTTATTCAAAGACTTGTGTCAGCGGAGAATATATTTTAATATTGGACCCTAAGCATTCATTAATAGATTTTCTAATTTAGATCTAAACTATATCATTTTATACGACCGCGAAAATGTTTCTGTCATATTGTTATCACGCAGTCAATACAATGACTTTGGTTCTAGTGGGTGTTTAGTATCATGTTTCTTGACAGACGCGTTAGATGCCATTAAAAGATCGGTTTTTGGCGCCACTCGTTTCCAAAAAAAAGATTAAATTGGATGTTTTCACTTGATCGGTTGTAGAATCTATCAGCAGAATATCAACGGATTTATGTAGCATTTACTATTTTCGATAGGAACGAGGAGTAAATGTTTGTCATTTCAATATGATTTCGATGAAGTTTCTGGAATGGACTCCCTATATGAAAAATTGACCTATACTCAGTAGTAAGATTTTTGATTCTCTGTTATTATTGCTATGTAAAAATATGGAAAGTTTAAATATTCAACGTGGTTTGTGTCACGAGGATTTTCTTGAAGTAAGTTTTTGGTGTTTTTCGAAGAATAGGCATAGCTACAAGGGACCAAAATCTTGATCTTACGAGGGATCTAGATAATTTATTTCCCATTCGTATTTGGCGGGTTGGTTTCTTTTGATTCATCTTGTAGTAAGCTTCAAGTATTTGATTTTACACATACTATTTCCGAGCTATAAGGGTTCAAAGAGGACTAAATATTGATTTTACAAAGTATCCATAAGTTTTTATCATTTTTCACCGGATTTTAACACGGCTTGGTTTCCCTTGATTTTGCACGAGGTACATGTAACCCGACTTATCCAAGTTTGATTAACATAGCATGCACAAAGAGGAACAATAAATCTGAGTATATGAAACGTTCCGAACGTTTTGATTCTAACATAGATTGAATAGTTACTTGAAGCTGTTTGATTCCATTTCTGTCTTGATAAATTTCCAAATGAATACCGAAGCAAGAGCCAAAAATAGTATATCCAGAATGCATGGCAATATAAGGATTACATACAGAAAGAGAACGTTTATGACGAAGACGAAACAAACAGTACATCAAAAAAATTAAGGCAGTAACAGTGTGAACCCCTTAAAAACAGGAGTGCTCCGGAAGGGTAAGCATGACCTGCTTCACGTGTGACACCCGTAACACTGCGTGTGAAAAGTCCGGTGTAATGTCAAATTCTGTAAGTGTCAATCCAGTAATATCTCGGGGTCTATTGAAATATGTCCATCTTCATTTGTGATACAGACACATTGTTACGATCAGTCAATTCGTGACGACGACCATAAAATTGCGTTTTTTGTAGAGCGTGCTTTTTCGATTTGTTGTGTTATTTCTTTCTACACTTGTTTTGCTACATCGATATATTATGTTTTTGCTCCTTCTCATCGATTAAATACACTCGAGGGTAGACACGCTTGTGTATGAAGAGAAGCTTTTTGAAAATTTTCGCTCCAGATTTAGCTATCTAAAAATTATGTTTCTCAATGCTTTGTTGTATCGTTCCTTTGAGTTTTTCATTCTTTTTATTTATGACCAGCTGAACTTGATTTACCCTTACATGTTCATGGAAAGTGAAAACATATATCATTCTTTCAATTGCAATTGTTCTAGTCTTTCTATGTAAAGTGTACATACAACCGTATGCCGCAATGCAATGTACACCATTTTTTAAGTGCACATTTAAGACTTACGGATAATTTTATTTTATATCCCGACTTCATTGGTTCTTCAGTCAATTGGCCATTGAAAACCATTGCCCTTTGTATTGAATACACTCAAACTTTGATAGTTTGGTTGTTCCTGGAGAAAAATGGAGAAAACAATAACTTCATGACTTTATTCTACATTTATGAAGTACCTTATAAAGAAAAATTTGATTGTATAAAACTGTTTACAAATATTAGCACCATAAGGGGACGACCATTTGACCGGGTGGGGGGGGGGGGGGGTCCTTGGGCGATTGTACCTAGAAAAGTTATTTATTTCCATGAAAATCTCGAACCAGTTATTATTTTATACCAAATGTCACCTTAGTTATTTATTGCATTTGTAAAAAAATATTCTTCAAGTCAAGATTAAAGACAAGCAGGATTAGAATATTTAAGTATATATTATGTAAATGTTGCATAATGCAATCGTTAGTATATATTTCATATGTTTACATATGGGGAACTTGTGAACATGTTGCTTTGTTTTGGATCGTTTTAATCTGGAGATGGGATGTTGTCTCATTAACATTTACCCCATTTCCTTTCTTTTTCATCGTTTTGACCTGGAGATGGGATGTTGTCTCATTAACATTTAACCCATTTCCTTTCTTTTTCATATAGTTTCACAGTATCTGAGTTTACGGGTTTGAAATGTTTGTTTATGGTAAAGTACTTAGGAGTATGTCGTTATGATCAAACAAAATGAACTGCTGAAATGTGTGCAATTCATTTTTAGCTTTTTTTGGTGTTTTTATACCTGTATCTTTTAGTGTGAAATCTGGATATTTGCCTTCTTCTCCCACCTGAAATTACGTATGGTTTAATATGGTTTTGGCTGTTGTCACGTCGATATTTTCAACATGTACTTTTATGTATTTTTTTTTAATAAATCAGTACGAGGGCCAGTAATACAAGTAGACACTCGTTGGTCTGATCCATAAAAGGTATAGGATCTCCTATGATGAACACCAAACTATTATTTGACATACACTTGAGAGTCGGGTGACCCTTCCATGTGTTTGTAATTTAAACTGTGCGTTGTGTACATTTGTAAATTCTAAAAAGAGAAATGTAAACATATTTCGTTTAAATATATTCAATATTTGCACAAAATATTAATTAACTTTATATTATGGACCAGAAGATCGTTCTAGTCAGGAAGAATATTTAAAAATTACACTTAGTGTCAGTGACCATTTAAAATTAAATATACAAATTTTGCATAATACATGGTCCTTTCTAAAATTATTTTATGACAACATGAAGAAAATCGTCAGAATTCCTTAAATCGTGATCAATTGCATAACAGGTGACAAAAAAAGGTTACTGAAGAGAGGCAACCGCTGATACGCTGACTTGACACACTTCACAAATTCAGGTGCCAATTTAGAATAGAATAGAATATTTATTTATTTCCAAATTAGGTCCCAAGGAGGGCATTTACATTGAACAATCATAATTTGATACAAACATACTAATACACAATTGGACAATATATAAACAAGCAATACTTTTCATAATACTTTAGCATTTCTACAAAGTACAAATTGTATTCGTCCTTTTTTTAAATCTTGCTGATTACTTGACTAATGTACATGTAGGCCTACCGGAGGCCTCAATTTAAGTAGGCCTACGGTACCAATGCGCATCATTCGTCTCGACGTTCTTAATCATAGAGTCATCATGAGGCCTCCAACAATAGGCAATCACTCATACCTCATAGTCAGTTCAAGACGGACCTAGTACGGGTAGGAGCTAAATCCATTGCTAATTGTCGAAAAACGTCCGACAAAAAGACCAAAGGACATTACAACATATAAACAACCATGCATAGAAAATTCGTGCAGGTTGAAAAAACATTATGTATACAGATGGTCGAAGTAAGTCTATTTTGAGAAAACAAGCCAAAATGTTAAATTTTGATACTGCATTTGTACGAGAAATTCTCACATGAACAAGTATACCATAACTGACGGAACAAAGAGGGCATACGCCCAAAGGACGTGGAATCTGTTATTACGAACTCGATAAAAAATGATGCACAAATTAACTCTATTGTAAAGGAACAAATGAAATGATACAGTATAAAAATACATGTATGGGACAGAATCCTAACATATTCATATCAAGGTCAAGTAAATGGAACAAGGATTTTGTTGTTGTTCATCAACATAAAGTCACCACGGGGCCTCCAAAAATGAACACACACTAATACCCCATAGTTATTACAAGACGCCTAATACTAGTATACTGTTTAAAGTATTATTTTCTCAAATCACGAATTTCTGATCGAATGTTTTAGATAATGACAGTTAAAGAAATTATAATAATAATGTTTTGTATAAAGCATCTACAAGGGACCCGATTCCACATAAACATTTAATGTGAAAAGGCATAAAGAGAAATATAACACGACATTAACTCATTTTATATGTACTAATTTTGGCTTTCCATTGCTTGGTTTTACCATGTATTTGTGGAGATTTTGCCTCTTTTGCATTTACTCCATATCCCTTTGTTTCTTTCTTCTATTACTTACATTTTATTGAATTGATTAACTTGTTCTCGTCCTGATATAGCTGAATTATTGCCCAGTTAAGTCTAACTGATCAATCAATCAATGGAATTCTTTTGAGCACATGTCAGGAATATTTCATTTGAAATTTTTATATTACGTCTCGTATTACTTTGTAGGATTAATTCAAAAGAGGTTTTTTTGTTCATTTACATGAAATATTTGAATTTTTTTATAGCTTGAATTTACCAAAACAAAACAAAAATTTTTGAAAACTGAAAATTGAATGGTTTGTATTCCAAAGTGTTTTCATATATAGATAGATAGATAGATAGATATTGTAGATGTAGATAGATTTATTGGATCGAGTACCTAACTCCCTATAACCTCTCTTGGGACACTTTATATCATTCTTGCTTATTTGACTTAACCCGCCCAAAGCCAGATCATATCGTATACATTTTTTGGTATTTAAAAAAAACAATTTTAAAATATTCGAATTATCCTGTACTAGTTGATACAATGTCACATCTACATTTACTTCATAACATTAATTGTAGTTTAGTCCTATTACTTTTCCCATTAAAACACGTCTTGTAAAATTTCGTACTAATCAGACAATTTAAGAGATCATTAAAATTCATTCAGTTTTCGTCACAGCAGGAGCATATTCTGAACTTTGTTAATAAGAGATGTGTCCTATTCATATTATTAACGCATCGACAAATTCTTATATTGTCATGTCGCTTCTATTTTGTATTGAACTCTTGAAAACTAAATACTGTAACACCCATTTACACCCAAATTACTATTTTTCATCCATCTGTGCTTGTGTTGAGAACGGAATTTTGTAAAAATGAATAGTTGACAAATGAGGTATTAACGGGTAGCTATTCAATTCATACGGTACGCCTTATACATTTGTACAAGTAGGAATAAAACGACAAATTTATCAGTTGAACGTTACTTTTTATTCTGCTCATTGTCAACTAGTAAACTTCATTGGATAATTCCAGTGATTTGTCGATACATTTGGTTTTTTTTCGTTATGTTATTCGTTAAATGATATTCCATACTTTTCAGTGTTTTGTATATTTTACGAAAGGATATGGAGTAAATGAACATGAGATCGCACCACACATGTTAAGTCCTACAGCAATAATTTTAATGAGCTGTAGCCATTTTGTATGCTTATTCATTGTGTCGTGGTCCATTTGTGTGCTTGTCCAATTTTCCATGATCCTTTTGTGTGCTTTGTAATTTTTATGGTATTTTTTTCATGATTCATTTGTATGGGTTTTCATTGTTTCATGACCCTTCTTTGTTTTTCGTTGTTTCATCGTTCCGTCGTATTGTGTGTGTACACATTCGCGTGTTTTTTTTTCACCTTTTTTCATTGTTTCATGGCAATTCTTGTGTTTTTTCACCGTTTCATGACCATTTTTGTGTTTTTTTTTATTGTTTAAAGTTTCGTTAGCGTGTCCTTTCATCCTGTTTTGGTTCAACATTGTGCTTTTAGATTTTGCTTCCTCTGGTTCTTTATTGTGACCAAAATATCCACTATATGCTTTGTCCATAAATATTCCGGTTGTCGCTTTACTGAAGACAATACGACAATGAATCAGTCGTAGACTACAATAGTTATGTGGAGCTTACTAGCTTACATAAATTGGAATAAAAAAGATAACAGGAAACACCTACAATGGCCGAAAAACATAGCCACATGCCAGAAAGTAAATAGGAATTGCACAAGAAAAAACCCACAATAAAAATACAAAAGACAAACATAAACAACGATAGGAACTCGGGACAGCCGGACTTGGTACCGGCACTAGCAAAAGCCAGCGGTAGGGTTAAACCGGTTTATGTGTACCCAAACCTTCCCTTTCTCTGTCCCGTTTCCCTATAGTAGAATAAACATACGAATAAAACCCATACAGGTAGACTACTAACTCCATGACCGCAATCTAGAAAGGAAAAATGGGGGAACAAAACGTAATTTTGAAAGATGGGTCAAAGAGTGCTCGCCGCTAAACTGCCGGCTAGCTCAAGGAGCCTAGTCTGCTGGTAAAACACTGTCGCACTACGGAAGGAAAATCAAATTCAAAACTCCCAATGGGTTTGGTAAAGAATCATCATGTATATCAGTAGACATCGGCAGTATCAGTGAGAGGCCAGTATGTGTGTAAAATCCTCAGGTCATTGAATCCCAAAGCTAATTTAACGGACACGTTTAGAATATCCTGTCGAGACACGTTTAGAATATCCTGTCGATATCCCCTATTGCGTAAAGAATGTAAGTTACGTCCCAGTTTTTCTGGATTTTAAATCAGTTTCTGACATTTTTAACAACATTTCCGTAAAATCGAGGATGGGAAATGCCCTTAGAAATAAGCTGTTTGCGAGTGACATTATATTTAGATGTCAGATGTTCATATCTTCGATAAAACTTTTTAAATGTTCTCCCTTTATATACAGCACAAGTTCTCCCTTTATATACAGCACAAGGATATTGGTGCATTTGTCGGACAACGAATGACAGAAATTATAAGATCACTTTGCCAGGTAATTTTTTGTTGATTCATAATGCCGCTTCCATGGCCTAACGTGGATGTGGCGTTGTTCGACAATTAGCAATGAGTTTCGCTCAGGTGTGTGTTTGGGGACTATCTTGACTTGCTATATGAGAAAAGCTCGTTATTGAAGGCTTAATGGTGACTTCAAGATGAAAAAGAACAATAAAAGTGTTCTTTCATCCTTTATGTACAGAATGATCTGTATATTTCTTCAGTCATGCATGGCGTATTTGTTCATTTGAGATTTTCTCATGTTGACGAACTCAACATGAGAAAATCTTCCATGAGCAAATACGCCATGCTTGACTGCAATGCCCAATCCTTCCTATTTAATTTTCTAAGTTCTCTTGCATATCAACTTGTCTTTTAGCCCCTTTGTCGGACAACGGATAACAGTGTTTGTAAGAGTACTTTGTCTTAACGATCCCGCATCGATAATAGTAAAATATGGACGTAAAATTGTTCGACATCTAGAACCAGGCCGGTGCTATTGGACGTCTTGAACTTACTGTGAGGTTTAAGAGTTTGCTCATTGTTGAAGACGTCATGCTGATGTACAAATGAAATGCTTTTCGTTTTCTTCATTTTACCATTAATTATTTGTAGCGACTTTGCCTCATATTAAATGCGCATATGCAGAAAATAGATTAACAGTAACTTCGGTATTTTGTTATTTATTACCACTGGGCCGATGCCTCTGCTGGTGGACGGTTAGTCCCCGAGGGTATTCACCAACTTAGTAGTCAGTGCTTTGGTGCTGACCCGAAACCCGATTGTATTGAAACTTACAATATCTAAATTTAGCAAAATTGTGTTAAAACTAAGGAGTATTTCCCTCATGCATATCTCTGTTCTTAGCTGAATTTTGGCTTTTCTATTAAGATCTTATTGGTTATTGTTCTCTATCAGCTTTTAACATTTTGAGTGGAGGGGTAAATGGACTTCCAAATGTTTTGGTTTTATCTTCACTGATGAGACATAAGTTGTCGAAATGTGCATATGCAGAAAATAAATTAACAGTAACTTCGGTATTCTGTTATTCCATTTCTTTTGTTTTCATTCTCAATACATTTGTGTAAATGATGATGGTAATCCCCACAATATAAACAGGATGCACAATGTGTGGTATCCATGTTCATCAGATAATGATTTCCCTCCAATATAGGCAGGAAATACAGCGACTACTGTGACACTACGCCGTTATCCACGTACACAATCCATATGGACGCCTCACTTTCTTTTTTACCAAACGTATCCAAGTTTCACTTAAATAGAATGTAATGTTTTGAGTTATCATCAAGATAACAAATACTAACACACGCACGTCCGCCACCTCACATCACGAGTTCTACTTTACACTCGGGTATGGAACGCCATGACTGTCTTACGTAGTGTATAACCATTTTATTTTGTACTAACTTTATAATGTTATGTAGTCATCTTATCATGTTATGTAGTAACTTTATTATGTTGTGTANTTGAGTTATCATCAAGATAACAAATACTAACACACGCACGTCCGCCACCTCACATCACGAGTTCTACTTTACACTCGGGTACTATTGCGTGTCTTTTTACTGAACTGCTTTCTCAGATATACCCTATAAGTTTTGCAGCATTGTTAATGGTACATGTATCTATATCTTTAGTCTGAAGTTCAAGCAGTTTGGCCTTTTGTCATATCGGCTAAAGAATAGAGTACAAGTTTTCAATTTTTTTTTTAATATTTTCGTGTTTTTTGTTGTTTGTTGGTTTGTGTTTTTTTTTCTTGTTTTCTTTTGTCTCGTTTTTTATGTGCTTGCCATGTTTCTGGACACTATACTGCAATATTTACAAATTGATAGATAGATTTGTTCGATTTTTACGTCCACTGGGCTATTTTTCAGCTATATCAAGACGAAAATATGTTAATAAATTCATGGAAGTATTACTTCCATGAGCAATTCAAAAGAATATAAATATAAGAAAAAATATATATAAAGGTGGAAGGGAAAACCGGGGCAACACTGAAAAGGGGATAAATGGGTAGGGACAGGAAATTTGGCTTTCTATACCGGGTCAGAAAGATGTTCTCTTTAGAAAAAAATGTTTATGTAATAGTAACTTGCGTATCGGGCTACATCCGGATTTACAGACTGCTTAAGGACCGCTATACGGACCGTGTACCTTGTTACAGCCCCAGCAGCCCGAGCCGAAGGCAAGGGCTGTAACAAGGTACAGATCCGTATCAAGCTCCTTAGGCAGTCTGTAAATCTGATGCAGCCCGATACGCAAGTTTCTATTACTTTATTTCATTGAACAAATTTACCAGTCAAACGCTTTAGGTTTAACTTACTGTTTTCCTCTTTTTTTAATTGTCGGCAATTTTCGAAAATAATTAATTTAGAGTAAAAGTGAAATTGAAAAACATAGAGGTTACTAATTTATGACTTTCTGAAACTGACTAATATTTAAAACAATGTGAGATTAATTCAGCTTTTTCTTATCTTCCGCGGATGACAAGCTGAATAAAAACCAAATATATAGAATAAAAAAGATAACAGGAAACACCTACAACGGCCGAAAAACATAGCCACATGCCACAAAGTAAATAAGAACTGCACAAGAAAAAAAAACACAGTAAAAATACAAAACACGAACGTAAACAACGATAGGAATTCGGGACAGCCGGACTTGGTACCGGCACTAGCAAAAGCCAGCGATAGAGTTAAACCGGGTTATGTTTTTGTTCTGTTGACATCACCACCGGGATGATTTTCCTCAGCGGGCTCTATCGGATCTCAATTCAGTCCGCATAAGCGATACAGCTCGTTCAGAGGATTGTTTTAGCTGTATGTTGAAATACAGTACACCATGTGATAGTACTTGAAACAATTGAATTATTTGTAACAAAAGTGATATGAAATAAAGAATGGATCTGTATACTTCATGGAACGTTTCTCCACAGAGTTTGTCTACAACGGTTCAAAGGCAGGCTTTCCGTATAATGACATGACTACCCCGCAAAGACAGGACACACCCCTATCAAAATTTTTTTTACGAATGGAAAATGACTTCGGTTTTATTTGAAAACTTGCAGGGTCTAAATTTAACAGCTGATTTTGGCTGTACTATTTAGATCATATTTGTTATTTGTTCTCTATCAGCTTCTAGACATATGTCGGTATATGGATCTCTACATGTTTTGATTATATTTGCATTGAATAGACATTAGTTGTCGAAATGCTTGTATGCAGAAACTAAGTTAACAGTAAATTCGGTATTTTGTTATTTATTACAACTAGGTCGATGCCTTTGCTAGTGGACTGTTAGTTCCCGAGGGTATTCACCAACCCAGTAGCCAGTACTTCGGTACTCTGGCCCCAAAACCGATTTTATTTTAAAACTTGCAATATCCAAATATGACAAAATTATGTTTAAAACTAAGGAGTATCTCCCTCTTTTAAAGCTCTGTCCGTAGCTGATTTTGGCTTTACTATTTAGACCTGATTTGTTATTTGTTCTCTATCAGCTTCTCTACATATTTCAGTATATGGATTTCTAAATGTTTTGATTATATCTGCAATGAAAAGACATAAGTTGTCGAAATGGACATATACAGAGACGAAATTACAATACATTCGATATTTTGTTATTCGGACTAATATTGTTCAAAAACAAGTAGTAATGTTTATGCTGGTAATTGTTCCTTTAATGATTTAATGCCATTCAAAGATGAGACAATACACCATTTGTGTCAGTAAGACTAGACACATTTAGTTTGGGTTATTTCGTTTGGATAGAAATCAAGAGACACACAAATCGCAAAAAATTAGGAAATTCTTAGAATTGCAGAATGCCTGAAGCAAAATTTATTTATAGAATAACGGAGATCGAAACACTTTATTTCTATGAAGGATGTTAAATTGGGTATAATTGTGTAATCCGAGATATATTTTGAGAAATGCAGATACATGTATTCTGTGTGGCATGACGGTATCCTCGAAAATCATGAAATACGTATCATAGCAAATCACCGATATGTCGAAACAAACGAATAGATTCAAATTTGGACCATGACCATCTAAAGTAAAGAGCAAATTGGTACAATTCTGCATGGCTTTTATTGGGAGAAAGAATGTAAAAAAAGTTTCAAACTTTCCTGTTGTTAAATAGGAGTGTTGAGCAGAATATAACTAATTGGCTCAACATGTCTGCCTCTGTGAAGGATAGCTACTTAATTAGGTCGTTACATTTCCAGTTTTGTCTATTGCCTTTGCCCAAGGGTGTTTTTGTAGTTTTTTTCTTCAAATGTCACTGTTGACATTTTCCATGTAGTTTGACCACGTGAGTTTGACACTAATAATACTACATGTACACTTATTACTTTTTTGCGAAGTCATTGCCATTGTACACGATTCCTTAAGTTTTCCCTCGTATATGTAATGCTTGTCCATAGTACAGTAAGTACAGTAAGTCAAACTGGAAGAGACTTGAATGAAAATGGAAAAAAAATAAATAGAGACAAGACAGGAATAAGAAAATCTAGACTATTTTACTGACAAATGAAAAAGGAATGAAACAGAAAACAGCAAAACAAAATAAAAAAGACGCATTAGAATAAATTTAAAGGAATAATGAAATAAAATTTCTTTTGATTACATTTTTATATTTCTTTGTTAATGTGTACTTGGCGTAACATTCGGCGATTATTGAGAGGTACTTGTAACGTTAACACACTGGACTGAAGATAAGAAGATTGCTCATGGCAAGTAACTAATTATATTGAAAGAATGAACGCCTTCCTTTGATGGGAATTATTTAAATTCTAATTGGAAAACAGAGCGAAACAAATAAAGAATCCATACTGTGCTTTCTACAATCAATATCTGACCAAGTACGTTTGAAATCTAATTTCTATACAAAAAAAATATTGAAAGAAAGATTCATATCAAATAACTAAATACCGAACTTACTAATACTGTAAATTTAGTTTCTGCATATGGCCATTTCGACAACTTATTTCTCTTCAGTGCATCTAAATATTTGGTACCATGGCGACCAACAGTCCACCAGCAATGGCATCGACCCAGTGGTAACAAATAATTTAATACCGAACTTACTGTTAATTGAATTTAATCAAACAACACAAAATACTGAAATTACAATAAAGTTAAAATAAATACTGATACCCATATCCATAATTTATCTCTGTCAGAGTCCCGGGGTCAGAGTATATTAATTAAATATCAAAACATAGCCTGTAAAACGGGTGCTTGGGGTCGTCTTGAACTATATGGTGTGAGGTTCCTCACTGTGTTGAAGACCGTACGGTGACCCCTAGATACTTTGTTTTGGGGTCGTTTTAATCTGGATATGGGATGTTGTTTCCTTGGCATTTATCCCATTTCCTTTCTTTTTCATATTAATATAAGGCATTAGTAAAGATCATTGTTGAAGGCATAATGGTGACTTCAGGATGAAGAACAATAATGAAAAAGCTGTTCCATTACTTGACACAAGTCTCATGTGCATTTACTTCATATCATTATTTTGTTTACTGCAAAACAGTGTATATGTTATGAAAATTGAAACGTGGCTATGAACATTGATGACACTGGCGTATTTGGTTGACAAAATTTGCATTAAAACAGATTAATTGTTTTCAGAGGTATGTATTTGACTCCATTTAATGTAAAAGAAGTTTGACATGATTGCATTTATTCAGTTAAACCCTGTCTTATTGCTTACCCAATCCGGAGCACCTGATGACACTCCTGTTTTTCAGGTGTTCAAACAGTTAGTGCTGCGTTATGTATTTGTTCGTTTTGTTCTTGTCATTTACTTTCTCTGTCTCTGAATTTCTCTGAATTCTGAATTTATGATTTTTAGTTATTGCTTCAGTATGCAGTTGGATATTTATTATACACTTAAATACTGTAGAATTACTGGTATTGTTACAATTTTAAGAAAACGTTTCAAGGAATGTTTTGCATTACTAACTTAAGCATGGAGCAGATTATGCTTACCCTTCCGAAGCACCTGATGATAACTCAATTTTTATAGGTATTCACACTGGTAGTGCTTTAGTTCTGTGGCGTTTTTGTTCGTTTTGTCTTTGTCATATTGTCTCAATTCGTGTTGCTGTGAATTGTCGTGATTTTGGATTTATGATTTTAGAATTCCCCCTTTCCTTGTTCTTGTTCGGTATTCGTTTGCCGATGTATTAAGCATGAATTTTTTAAGATGTTTTATTTTCTCTTAATGTCGATATAGGTATAATGAAAGCTACACTTGACATTTACCCCATTTCCTTTCATTTTCATACTTGTAGATTTGATTGTCTACAGCAGCAAGACTGGAAAGAAGAATAGTATTTAACTAAAACATACCGCCTAATCAGTCCTTAGTAAATTAAGCTTCAAACCTAATACATATTCTAAGCACATCGGGTCTAAGATAAGTTAGAGTTTTACGCCCAGTGAGCAATATTTCAGCTATATCAGGACAAGAATAAGTTGATCATTTCAAAAGATTATAAATAAAAGAAGAAAAAAAAAGGCGGAACAACCTGGGAAACAACTTTTGATTTGCACTGAAAACAAAAAAAGATGAGAATTGGTACGGGCAGGAAATTTAGCCTTCTTTAAACCATTGTTGTGACGTCATCTTTTGTTTTAACTGTGGATTCTTTTTAAAGAACCCATGGCTTACCCTCTATTGTTTCTCCAATTTAAAGTTTAAAAACGTCCCGAGGGAAATGTATGTTAAAACATTTTACTGCGAACTGATTGTCCGATCAAGCGAAATAGTTTTGTTCGCATCGATTGTTGAAATACCTTCGTTTGGCACGGATCTTTTTAATTTTCGGAAGGGGGGTTGCTGGGATTTTCATCCGAGTTGGGAAACGTTTTGGACCGCATGCTAGGAAATTTGTTGCTTGTTGGGCGAGTTTTTTTTCTAATGAACAGCGCGAGGGCTAGATTATTTTTTAACCAAGGTGCTGGTGTCGAAGATTTTTTTAGCATAGTCCGGGGCCAGAAATCCCAGCCCCACCCCTGAAAGTCCAATGTTCCGTGCTTTACTGGGTCGTTTAAACTAACCTCAGTAAATGTTGTAGAAGCTGGCAACATGGTAATTTATATTTCCTTCAAGTACAACTAGATTCAAAATATACATCTGATAAATACGCGGAAATGTTCTTTTTAATTTCGGTCTTTTCTTCACAACATCAAAAAAAAAATCTTATAATCTTTTACGAGTTCCCTCCAGTTATCAGTGTTAGTTCAAAATTTATACAAAATTCCGCATCCACCACAGTAATAGATAACGGGCTTTACCAGCTGTGCTGAGATGATCTATTTCTTCAAGAATTTTGATTTTGATGCATTTGGTAGAAGGAAAATTAAATGAATATCCGGCTTGCACACCTTTTTTCACGAATTTATATTTTTCTGTACCACTTAGCTTCTTATTAAACAAAGGCCCTTGACAAGCAAAACCTTGAAATATCATTAGCAGGGGTAATAACACGGGATCCCAAACTTTCTGTGAGCCAGGAACCCATGTATGTACAGCCCAGATTCCTATGAGTGGAGCCCGGAGCCCTTGTTTTCGAGCCCGGAACCCT
>MJUU01067397.1:181478-206860 GCA_002080025.1 Modiolus philippinarum
GTCTCACGTCCTTGTTTTGTCTTTGTTTTTATCTGTTACCGTTTCTGCCATGTCTTTGGACTTCGATTTTTGTAGTCATCGCTTCCCTTGTTCTTTCGGTATTCTACTGCGGTTGTTTTGGACTTACCTCTCGAATTTGACGAAAATGGTCATCTCTGTACTAAAATTTGCGACAAAAGGGATGATTTTAATTTCAAAAATTTTTTTTTTTCAAACATGGCCAGTAATATTCCAGGTAATTCTGCTTACGGAGTGTATGTTTCACAATTTATTAATTGCGCAAGAGCTTGCACAAATTGGACAGACTTTCTCATAAGTCATAGTAATCTCCGTGACTAATTAAAGCTTAAAAAATTCCGTCTCCTATAAAAATTTAAAAAGTTATTTACTTGTGAAAACGACCTTTCAATAGCAATTGCTGTTGAGTTGCTAATGGAAACTACCACAATAAAGGGGAGGGTTGGAGCGACATGAAAGTAAAACCGGTTCAACCCACCATTTCTTTTGAAATTCCTGTACCAAGTCAGGACCTTGGCGCTAGGTCGACAATTTTTCCGGTGGTTTACTCCTGAATTGTCTTCTAGTCTTAAGGACTTCAGCTCTTGAAAACTCTGTTCTGTGATTGTGTTATTACCCTCATTCAATTAGCAGTAATTAAACTGAAATCAAATACAGTCTGTAAGTAATATTGGGTCGTAAAGGTAAATAAAATGCACCAACACCAGTTTATAAAGCATGCAGGTTTATTTGAAAAAAAATCTACTCAAAGTATTTCATGTCTTGTTTGAAGGTCTTATCTCGTAGTGAGAATTAGATTTGACCACGATTCTTTACATTTTGTTTATGATATTCTGACGAATGGCATGTACGTCACCGTTCCATAAGCAGTATTTATCCAGACATTTACCCCATTGTAACTTCTTCGTCCGTTTTCTTAATGTGACGAAAACGAACAAAGAGAGATAACTGAAGACAAAATATACGAAAAGTATAGTTATCTTTCTTTTCTTATGATAGCTCTTCGAAAAATAAATAAAAAAGTTCACTAGAGAGTCAAAATGTCTGCACTTGTTAGAAAATTGGTACTAGATTGTCTCTAATTATGTTTTCACAACCTCTTTTCTTTGAGCAGTTTAAAAAAGTGAAGCTGTCAGATCTTATGAAATTGCAAAATATTTTCTGTGAGGAATATTTTCATACCAACCAGATTTATTTGCAAGCAATGGCTTCTACTTAGTTTATAACTAGTTTTTAAACTTTTTAATTACCTATACATTATGTTTTAGGTCACTTTATAGGATGATTGTTGATTCGTCCTAGCACATTTATATGATGAAACAATTGTTTTTCTAACTAAAGTTATTATACCTTTCTGAAATAATTTAACTCTATTTGTTATGAATAATAACAAAAAATCGTTGATACCTTGTATTCTAAAAATGATTTTAGTGTTCAGTATAAAAAAAACGGAATTGCCCTCGGATCACAGAAAAATATCATCGGCTAAGTGTTATTGAGTAAAGCGGACATTTCTCAATATTATATGCAGTTCCTGGGTTGTCTTTCAATATACATATAGCTTAAGTTCATGACAATATCCCCTGTTATCCAAGAAAGGATTATTTTTAGCATCTTAATTCCTTACGGGGAACGACCCCTCTTCTGAAAAGAACCATTGGTTCAAGGAATAAGAGTTCATGACAATATCTGTTATCCAAGAAAGGATTATTTTTAGCATCTTGATTCCTTACGGGGAACGACCCCCTCTTCTGAACAGAACCCTTGGTTCAAGGAAAAAGAGGATGCATTTCTAAATACGAGGTACAATCCCACACCATTATAAACGTGTCAATTATTGTGTGCGATGTATCAATATAAAACCTTTGCGTCAGACGAGATGTAAATGAACCCGAAATCCCATACACGAAGAAAGGCAAGTTGACATGTACTTGCTTGTCTGATCATTGCAAAAATTTTTTGAGTGCTCTATATGTGACCTTTTTAAACTAAATTTCCGAACCATGAGCATTGCATTCTTTTTTTTAGCATTTTAAGTTAAAAATATAAGTTTCACTACCTTTCAAGCTCAACTGGCCTAAAAGGCCATGTGGGCTTTTGCCACCACTTTGCGTCCGTCGTCCGTCCGTCCGTGCGTCGTCCGTCCGTCCGTGCGTCGTCCGTCCGTCCGTGCGTCGTCCGTCAACAATTTTAAAAATCTTCTCCTCTGAAACTGCTGAGCCAATCGTAACCGAACTTGGCCTGAAGCATCACCAGGGTATGCAGTTTAAAAATTGTGTTTGATTAGTCCGAAGACCAAACAACATGGCTACTGTTACTAAAAATAGAACATAGGGGTAAATTGCTGTTTTTTGCAAATAACTCAAAAACCGTTACAGATATCAAAAATCTGACATGAGGTAAAAGTGATCAGCATAGCAAGATCTACCTGCTCTGCAATTTCGAAGAAAATCAAAAACCCGTCTTGGAGTTATTGCACTTTTTCTGTAAAATTTGCAAAATTTTAACTTTATGAATTTTTTATCAGAAAAACCATAAGAGATAGAAGTCAATTTTAAATTGCAAAAATGTTCAGCATGTCAAGATCTACCCACCCTGAAATTTTGAAGAATCTTGAAACTTTGAAACTTTTTATTTCACTAAAGGCCCCCCATGAGGCATAATAGTACAACATTACACATGTAAAATATGGAACAAACATATATAAGAATTAGTATATGCAGATGGAAGTAGATAATGCAAATTACTAGTTATTAAATAGAGATATTACAATTTTACAAAATTTTGCCAATCCAACAAGTACATATTTATTTTGACTAATCATTATCTCAGAAAAACTAACAATGTTTCTGTTATTATATATATGAACTGGTATAAATTTATATCTTTCGGAATAGAAAAAAGTACAGTTAAACAAATAGTGAAACTCATCACCTATTTCTTCTTTTTTACATAAGTCACAAATTCGTACAGATCTATCTATACTTAAAAATCTACTAGCCTCAATTGGCAATTTATGACTACCACATCTAAACTTGATAAGACTATATAATAAATCTGGTGGAAGAACAGAGATATATTTCTCAAACCCAAATTCAGATTTATAAATTCTATAATTAATACACTTAGGTGAATTAAATATTTGCGTTTTCCACTCTTCAACTAATTTATTATGAAAAAACTGTTTTACAATTTTTGACAGATTAATATAAGGTAATCCAAAAACCCTTGTGGGAGTTATTGCCCTTTTTTCACGGAATTTTCAAAATTTTCATATTTTTCATCTTTTATTTCCAAAACTATAGAAGAAGAAGGTTAAGTGTAAATTGATAAAATGTGTGCAAAGCTGTGGTGACTTCAAAACTGATGTTGAAAATTATTGGTTGACCGCCATTTTCAAAATGGTCGCAAAAAAGGCGGGAAAATTCAACATTGTCCGATTTCAATGCAATTCTGTTTTGAAAAAGGTATTGATGTAGCAACTTCAAAACTGATGTTAAAAATTATTCGTTGACTGCCATTTTCAAAATGGCTGCCAAAAAAGGCGTGAAAATTCAACATTGTCTGATCTCAATGAAATTTGGTTTCCAAGTGGATATTGATGTTGCTACTTCAAAACCGGTATTGAAAATTGTTTGTTGACTGCCATTTTCAAAATGGCCACAAAAAAGGCGGGAAAATTAATTCAACATTGTCCGATTTCAATGAAATTCGGTTTCCAAATAGATATTGATGTCGTAACTTAAAGATATGGTGTTAAAAATTGTTGTTGAGTGCCATTTACCAAATGATGTCTCGACTTCAAAACTGGTGTCGAAAGTGGTCCTTAGCAAGACAATTTTTGTCAAAAAAGCCCAACAAAGAAGTACAGTAAAACATGATCAGACTTAGACTAGAGTCCAAGTTAATGGTGGTGTTTGCTCTACCAAAGTTTGAGAGACTGAAATTCAACTGTATATTACAATGTTAGCTTGATTGTGGCAACTGAAAGCCAGGTGAGCGATATAGGCTCCAGGAAGCCTCTGGTTGATACTCCTTTTAAGTTTACACATACACACCAATGCCAATTTATAATTCTCTGTGGGTATGTTTATTCACTTAGTTTTATAGAATAACTATATTTTTTGAAATACATTTCTACTACTTCTGCGCGAAATTATTGTCTCAACAGTTTCTTTGCACCCCTGTTGGTACTTCAGTACATATAACTACACTGATCATTAAAAAAATCTAAAATGTTGAATCTAAAGCTTACCCGCGATAGGGTCTTGATATTCATTTCTCTAAGACCATGTTTACGCTTGCGATATTCAAACCGATACTAATCGATTTCAATGAGGTCTGTCTGTGCACACTGTAAAAAATCTTTTACAATGAGGTCTGTCTGTGCACACTCTGAAACATCTTTATCAGTGTTATAATAAGAGGTGAGGTTTTGGTTTTTTCCATTGTTTTGTTTGTTTGTTTGTTTTTGTTTTTGTTTTGTTTTTGTTTTTTTTAAGATCGACTCACATTGGTAGGATTACGACTGTGGTGTTAACAATATGAATCAATCGCGATCAATTCAAATGCCTTTGAGAAACCATGCGCGTATATTCCGGAGATAAAAATGACTGCCATAGGACAAAATGCGGTCACAGTGATAGGAAGTGAAAGCTCAAACCGGCGGATCCAGCCTTGAAAAAAAGGGTCCAATGTTACAGTCGATTTTTGCCAGTTTTTAATAGACTTTTGCCTAAATTCTGCACGAAAGTGAAACATTTTTTTTTTCAAAAAAGGGGTCCGACACCCGGTCCCCATCTCTGTATCCACTAATGGCTCGAGCAGTGACTGTTCAAAATTAGCATCTGAATTTTCCCATTGTAATAGAGGCTTCGCATGGGATATGACGAAACTAACAAATTATAGGAAGCTTGGGGTGAGTAGAGCATACAACAAGAGTTAGATCATGCGCCAAGGAGAAACACCGACATTGTACTGAAAATCAACAAAAAAAATCATGTAGTAACAGTGGCAGTTCAACATTTCGTATGAACCAAATTGAATTCAGGTCAACCATCAAGAGATTGAAAACTCGAGTATTTCAAAACCGAGGAGTGTAACAACAAATCAGGTGGGAGGCTGAGAGTTTCATTCCCTTACTCTGAAAGGATGGACTGCATCAATGGCACGAAACCAATTATAAAATCGTTAAACATGATTGACTAAATGAATTGTTCAGCAGACCACAATAGTCAGTCGGAAGACAATCAAAACGATTACACTCAAAGTAAGAGCGAAATGGCTTAATTTTCCAGCCTCAGAAATTTATCTTTGTACATTTATCATGTGACCTGTCTCTATAATACGATTTCCTGTAAGCCCTATACAAAAATAATTTTTATTGATCACGATGCACGTCCCAAGTACAACATGCTGTAACAACATCAGATACATTTATCAATTTGCAGTCGAGCTTCTTGAGTAAACAACGCCACTTTCCTTTTAATCGTCTAAAATCCTTCTTGCTCTTCAAAATGATAGTTTAAAGTAGTAGACCCGGGGTAACCCAATAATTTTCCACAAATTCAATTTTCTTAAAATTCACAGCATGAAACAGTTTTGTGCTAATGTACTTCAAGAAAACATTTTGAAAATTTTCACCGTAAGATTTTTGATATACAGCTCATAGAAACACCCCTGTCTAAGGGGTCTTAAATTCTGTTAAGAAATCACCATAAGGCGTATAAATATGAACTTCGTGTAAGTAAGAAACAGCGTAAATTAGTCCTAAATTGTTAAACTGCTTCCAAGAAACTTGATGAACTAAATAACAGATAATAAATATCATAAGCACACATTAAGTGTTGATTTGCAGTACCAAAGCAATTGCATTGTCAAAAGAATGCTAAAAATAGAGCTTTGTTCAATTTCTTATAAATGAAAATCCTATAATTCAATTTTCATCAAAAACTGAGAAATAAAAGATCCTCCACATATATAACTTATGTCAAAATTTCAGAAAAATTCACCATACCGTTTCTTCACAATGTTCGGAAAACTGCATAAAAAGGCATACTTGTCCTCAATACTGAACGTCAAGTTGAAAGAATTACCTCCCTTGCCAAATATCTGACTTTCATTTAATGTTAATATTTTCAAGATTCTTTTCAAAACCTGGTAATTTTAATGCAGGCATTATAAAGTGATTTATTAAAAGGATGTATTTTCGTGATAAAATGGATATTTTATTTCTATATATGAAACAATATTATAAATCTTGCTTTCTATTCATACCAATTGCAATAAGCAATTTTTATATGAAAAGGAGTTATCTCCTCTTACCCCAGGTCTACTACCTTAGGTTTCACTTGACGATCTTATGAACAAACGTTCATGAGAAATTGTGTTTCAAGGGACATGTTGGGTCACCAATCAAAAATGGAGGAACGTCCAGAACGTCAACTGATTGCATTCTCTTAACGATATTTAGTTAAAGTGTGGCAGTTACACTTGAATCTTATATCGATGAATTTCTTGACACAAACGAGTAATGATACTTGCGTAGCTGTCCAACATTTATATAAATGCAACAATATATATCGTCATCCGTGACCTGCATAATTATAAAATGAAAACATTTCCATTAAAATAATCAGCATGGTGTTCGTTTGGCGCAATGATTGCAATGTGGCAGTCCACAACAATTTCTAAACACATCAGTTACGACTCCGAGAGAAGCCCCTTGTGGAAATTTTATGTAGCGTGGAATTAGATTTCTGGTAATTTTCCCGCCTACCTGATGGAAAATCGTAAAAGCAGTCGATCTACCAACTCCAAAGACGTTTACAAGTGATATTGATTCAAAGTTCGTTGCTACAACTCCTATAAAGTCAGCATTACTCTTTTTTGAGTTCCAAGCTAGTTTCAACTTTTGAAAGTCTTTGGCTTAATTCGTGACAAATATGTGCAAAGGTTACCTTGATAGTCTTATGTTTTTTTTTAACTAATCGGACGGTATCCAGATTTTAACAACTAGAAAAATTTCTGATTTTCTTTCCTTAACACATATGGAACTGAAAATGATATTTTGCCTAAGCAATAATGTTGCAAAAGTAAGAATGAACCACACTCTTCTTTTTTATACCCCCCCGCGGGGTATATAGTGATGGAAGTGTCCGTCCTTCCGTACGTCTTTCAGTCCGTCCGTCCGTCCGTTACGCCTGAGGGTATGCTACTCATCCTGAACCAGTGAAAGATTTTCATAGAACTTTAACACAGTCTTTATGACATAATGTAGATGTGCACCTCCTATTTCAGAATTTGATTTGATTGATATTTGGGGTTTCTCATAGCAAAACATGGACTAAGCCATTACGTTACAAGTGGGTACCCATCTCTTATCCGCTACTCCTACTGAACCACTGAATAGAATTTCATGAAATTTTATCTCAGTCTTTATGACATAATGAAGATGTGCACCTTCTATTTCAGAATTTGATTTGATTGATTTTTGGGTTTAACATAACAAAGCATGTACTTAGCGATTACATAACAAGTGGGTACCCATCTCTTATCCTTTACTCCTCCTGAACCACTGAATAGATTTTCATGCAACTTTATCACAGTCTTCATGATATAATGTAGATGTGCACCTCCTATTTCAGAATTCGATTTAATTGATTTTGGGGTTTCCCATAGCAAAACATGGACTTCGCCATTACGTTACAACTTAGTACCCATCTCTTATCCGCTACTCCGCCTGAACCACTGAATAGATTTTCATGAAACTTTAACATAGTCTTTATGACATAATGCAGATGTGCACCTCCTATTTCAGAATTTGATTTAATTGACTTTTGGGTTTTCCATAGCAAAACATGGACTTAGCCATTACGTTACAAGTGGGTACCCATCTCTTATCCGCTACTCTTCTGTAACCACTGAATAGATTTTCATGAAACTTTAACACAGTCTTTATGACATAATATGGATGTGCATCTCCTATTACAGAATTTGATTTGATTGATTTTTGGGGTTTCCGATAGTAAAACATGGACTTGGCCATTACATTACAATTGGGTACCCATCTATTTTCCGCTACTTCTCCTGAACCACTGAATATATTTTCATGAAACTTTAACGCATTCTTTATGACATAATGTAGATGTGCAAATTCTATTTCAGAATATGATTTGATTATTTCAGAATTTGATTTAATTAATTTTTGGGTTTCCCATAGGAAAACATGGACTTTGCCAATACATTACAAGGGGGTACCCGTCGCTTATCCGCTATTCCTCCTGAAACACTGAGCAGATTTTAATGAAACTTTAACACAGTCTTTGTGGCATAATGTACATGTAGATGTGCACCTTCTATTTCAGAATTTGATTTGATTGATTTTTTGGGGTTTCACATAACAAACATGGACTAAGCCATTACGTTACAAGTGGGTACCCATCTCTTATCCGCTACTCCTCCTGAACCACTGAATAGATTTTCATGAAACTTTAACACAGTCTCTATGACATAATGTAGTTGTGCACCTCCTATTTCAGAATTTGATTTGATTGATTTTTTGGGTTTCACATAACAAAGCATGGACTTGGCCATTACATTACAAGTGGATACCCATCTCTCATCCGCTACTTCTCCTGAAACACTGAATAGATTTTCATGAAACTTAACACAGCATTTTTGACAAAATGTAGATGTGCACCTCCTATTTCAGAATTTGATTTGATTGATTTTTTGGGTTTCCGATAGCAAAACATGGACTTAGCCATTACATAACAAGTGGGTACCCATTTCTTATCCGCTACTTCTCCTTAACCACTGAATAAATTTTCATGAAACTTAAACGCATTCTTTATGACATAATGTAGATGTGCAACTTCTATTTTAGAATTTGATTTGATTGTTTCAGAATTTGATTTAATTGATTTTTGGGGTTTCCCATAGCAAGACATGGACTTTGCCAATACATTACGAGGTACCCGTCGCTTATCCGCTACTCCTCCTGAACCACTAAGCAGATTTTAATTAAACTTTAACACAGTCCTTGTGACATGATGCAGATGTGCACCCCCTATTTCAGAATTTGATTTAATTGATTTTTGGGTTTTCATATAGCAAAACGTGGACTTTGCCATTACATTACAAGGGGGTACACATCTCTTATCCGCTACTCCTCCTGAACCACTGAATATATTTTAATGATATCAGAATTTGATTTAATTGATTTTCTGAGTTTCCCATAGCATAATTGATTTTTGGGGTTTCCCATAGCAAAACATAGACTTTGCCATTACATTACAAGTTGATACCCATCTCTTATCCCCTACCCCTCCTGCCACTCGTGAAACTAAGACTTAATGTAGATGTATATCTTCTATTACAGAAATAGATTGGATTTGATTGGTTATCGAATGGGGGAGCGGGGGTATACATCAGTGAGCTTATCTCACAGTTTTTCTAGTGGTCTTAGTAGCTGCCACCTTCATCTGAATTTTCTTTGAAGCAGTGCTTGCAATTTACACTTGCTAAAATTAGTTCTTTCAAACCACACCCGTCTCACCATTTGTAGTTTTTGTAACCACTTGTAAAGTTAGTTGAATGTTAATGCATTAAATAAAAGCACTAACATACTTTACATGTACAAATATTGTTGCTTCAATATTAATTTTTAAACGATTTAACTCAAATGAAACAACATTTAATTGAGGAAATATGTCTATAAATTCCGATTTCTCTTTAATGAGTTTATACTAATGGAATTTCCATGTTTGGATTTTATTCTAAATCCTTTTTGTTTCGGTATCCGTTTACCCAAGTACTGATCCTGTCTCTCGCACTTGCTCCTGGATACCAATTTTCCTTTGAACTTGTCACTTCTCACATGATGCATGAACAGCTTCCCATATGGAAACAAGCAGTCTCACTTGTTTCAGAGTCCATTTGAATATGCTAATGATATTCAGGAATTCGAGTCTAATAATGGATTTTGCATAAAAGTTGAGAATACTACGATGCAGTTGATATGTTCTAAATGCACCATCACAAATACTTTAGTTTAAATTTACTGGTTGGTTTTGGTAGAGTTGTTAACTTGTTATAATTATTAGACCAACACTTTTTTATCCATAACAATTGTCTATAAAACTGTTACCATGTTCTAATTTTACTGGAAAGCGGTACATTGCGATGTGACTGAAACTGGATTAACTGATCCAATATGGTTGCAGTAAATTTGCTCATTTGGTATTTTCTTTTACAAACAGAGAGAGAGAGAGTAGCACCATATTGCTCTTGAAGGTTAAAAATGTCATGCTCCATATGCTGTACACGTCACAAGTGAAAACACTTAATCTAACCCACAATATACGTTCTCTTATCTATCGTTATTGTCATGCCAGAGAATAATTGGAGATGAAATTAACAAAGGCTAACCATATATTCTAAGACTTGTTTGCTCTTCCAAACACTTACTGAATAAACAATATGCTCCTAAGGTCACACGATTAAATCTACACTCCATAAGCTCGGGGGTAGCGTGTATTATTATCAAGAAAGGGAAAATTTGGAAATTTCAAATGATCATGTTTGTCATTTACTTTAGATTTCAGACGTCCGTTTTCATCTATGTACCAAGAAAGAAAAAGTCAAAGGTAAGACGCTAAAATCGGATGTATCAGACTTCCTTCGTCATAATTACAAATCGGGTGTATCACACTTCCTTCGTCATAGTTACAAATCGGGTGTATCAGACTTCCTTCGTCATAATTACAAATCGGGTTTATCAGACTTCCTTCGTCATTATTACAAATCGGGTGTATCAGACTTCCTTCGTCATAGTTACAAACCGGGTGTATCAGACTTCCTTCGTCATAGTTACAAATCAGGTGTATCAGAATTATCAGACTTTCTTCGTCATAATTACAAACCGGGTGTATCAGACTTCCTTCGTCATAATTACAAACCGGGTGTATCAGGCTTCCTTCGTCATAATAACAAATCGGGTGTATCAGACTTCCTTCGTCATAATTACAAACCGGGTGTATCAGACTTCCTTAATCATAATTACAAATCGGATGTTTCAGACTTCCTTCGTCATAATTACAAATCGGGTGTATCAGAGTTCCTTCGTCATAATTACAAGCACTGATATATCCGGTGTAGATATCATTGTTTTATTTAGATAAAATGTATTGTGTATATAGAAGAAATTGAAACGTGACCACAATAGTCCTTGGATGGTTCCTTGCAAACAAGATGTTTTTTTTCATGTTTTGGCTATATCCAAGATGGCCGTCAACAGGGAACATTGAACCCTATCGGAACACAAATTCAAGAATCTTCTGAAATAATCCTTGAATGGCCCTTTGCAAAAAATGTGTTTTTCGGGTCCTCGCCACATCCAAGATGACAACAAACAAAAAAATATAGTTTGAACATTGTATTCCATGGGAAACACGTTCACAGATGTTTTCTGTGAAACTAGTAGACCAATCTGAACCAAACTTGGCCACAATTGTCTTAGGTTGGTTCTTTGCAAAAAGATGTTTTTTTTTTTTCAGGTTCGTGCTAAATCCAAAATGGCAGCTAGTGGGGAATATAGTTTTCACATTGTACCATATGAGACAACACATTCAATTTAAAGATCTTCTCCTCTGAAACTACCGCGCCAATTCGAACTAAACTTGGCCACAATAGTCCTTGGTTGATACCTTTTAAAAAAGATGCTTTTCAGGTCAAAGAGGACCTCCAGCTGGAAACATAGTTGTAACACTGGATCCTATGCGAACCATGTTCAAAGATCTTCCTCTGTGAAACTACTTGCCAATTAGAATCACACTTGGCCACAATAGTCCTAGGGTGGCCCTGCAAAAAAGTGTTTCTCAGGTCCGCACTATATAACATGGCGGCTAATGGGGAACTTAGATTTTACATTGGACCCTTTGGAAAACACAGTTAAAGATTACCTCTGAAACCGCTGAGGCAATAGAGCCAAACTTGGACACAAGAGTCTTTATATGATCCTGCAAAAAATTATTTTTAAGGTTCACACTTTATCCAATATGACTGCAAGCAGGGAACATAGTTTAACATTGGACCCTATTGGAAACACTAACAGAGGCCTTCTCAACTTAAACTACTTGGGCATATTGGAACTATAGTTTAACTATGGGCTCTTTAACATAACATGTCTATGTTTATCAAGGGCCAGGTGAGTGATACAGGCTCTTGAGAGCCTCATGTTTATGTATTTTAAATAAAAAAAGGACGTTTGAGTCTTTGCCCAATAATTTTGAAGTATTTGAATGCTATCATTCACAATTTAAGATGAAAGATATCTGAGAAGATAAATATAAAAAATGTAAAATATGATTTATTAAGTTTTATTCAAAGAACAATAATTTATATATTGAGTACATTGTGACGTTTACATAATAGAAAAGTTCATGTTTACATTCGTTAGTTCATCAATAATTCAAATCATGCAAGAAACTTGTTACTCAATATCACATATTTGAAAACTCAGACATATCCTTAATTATTTTTTTAGACATTCTATTCAGGTACCTCTTGTATGAGTAAATGTCAAAGATTTATGCGACTACAACTCAATTTTATGTAAACTTGCAATGCATAATTATTTAGAAAAAAAGGTATAAATAAGTCGCATGAACCAAAGATATTGTAGTGAACTGTATTCTTCACTTTTTGGTTCGTATTGAATTGCTGTTAATCACTAGTTTTAAAATTGCCTTGCTCTTTTTACGACAGTTTTAATATTGCCTTGTACTTTTACGTCCCATCTTGGCGATCTCCGATTGAACCATTCTCAGCTGGTATAACGACATTGCATCGTAACCTACGGTCTTCAATGGGACGCAACATTTTTGTTTTGCTCTGTCTCCTTCCTGTGTTTAGAATTTCGAGTTGAAAAGAAGACCGGCCTGAAAACAGATGATGAAATATAAGCATGGATGGTTTCTGGATAAAAAATTACAGTTACTAGATAATTTCATCGTTTTATGCTCATTTTGCAAATTGAAATTGACAGCCTCATCTTTTTAGGATTTAATAATCATTTTGGTCATCTTCATATTTGAATCTAAATGTAAGTAAAGATACATGTAATTAACATTTTTAAGTACAAGTTCATATAAGAATCATACAAATCAAGCATTGAAGTGACAAGTCCAAAATATTCGCAGGCATTTTGTTCAATATTCATGCTTACAGGGGCTCTGAAAATTATGATTGGACCGATGAAAGTGATTTACGAAATTGGGCAAGTTCTGAAATAAATCAAAATATTATACCGATTTACCCAAATAAAGGAATGGAAAAATATGGAATATTTCTTCTCCGTTTGTTCACTATATAACTAGCAATTTTATTTCCCCTAACAGAAATTATGCAAAAGGTATTTAAGGTTAGTGAGGACACCTGACCCCAAAATAATTCCGAATTCAAAACGGCTATTTTTTAGATATATTACTGTTGAATATATACCCTTTCTTTGGTATAAATATTGGACCACCTTTTCAGGTGTTTTTCTGAGATTATAATAATCAGTCATGGTCTCAAATGTGAGACAGGACAATTCCACCAGAGGGTTCACATTTTCCAGTCAGAAACGAGGCTTGCCGAGTTTCTGATGATTGAAAATGTGAATCCGAGGGTGGAATTGCCCAGTCTCACATTTTTTACCATGACTGATTATTTTTCTCACATTTCTCTGCCAAAAATTAGAAAAAAATAAACATGGCCGCCGATACACGAAAATCTATTCTCCGAAACTAGGCAACGTAGCAAAAATAAATTTCATAATTGAAAAGATCGCATGTGTTTTTGTTTTGTACTAAGAGAACAAATTTCTGAGCTATAATCTTAAGCGTAGTTATTCATGGGTTTCTAAAATGAAGCAGTGAAAAAAATCGGTTTTGTGTAAGTCGGCTTTGGCAGTCCTGTAATAAACTCTGGATCTACCCAGAGATATCTATTCTCATCTGTGATAAAGAAACACACAGTCTGTCAAATTATGATGACGAGCGTAAAACTATGTAGTGATAAATGCAAGTGATAAAATACCCTTGATGTGTAAGTTTTTGAGATAGTAATTTCGCTCTATTTACAAAATTGCTGTACAAACGACATGCACGACAACAGCGAATGAGTTGTGATATGTAGACTCCATACGCCAGAAATGTGTGAATATTGCTGCTCAAAAACGGGAAGTTCACTTAACGTGGACTTAATTAATATTTCTGTAGATCGTTTTACCTCGCCAGGAAGGCAAAATTTTAAGGACTTTGTGTGGTGCCTTATATGCAAAAACAAGATTTGATAAAAATTTTTTAAAACGAGGGGCACCTGAACTAAGTGCAATAAAAGTGAGTAAATAGTATGATAATTTTGTTAAGAGAAGAAATACAGGTTATTTCTGGCGTTAGATACAATGGATCCGCGTGATTTCTGTGAAATATTTTAAAGGAAAGAGAAAATACTATAAACCATGAATAATTAGAGAAAAACAAGGATCACAACAGAAATACAACGGAATAAAAAGACAATGTACAAACATGAAGTTAATCATCATCCCTTTTCCTTCTTTCGTTTTTTGCGACTTCGTCATATTCAGTTCGAATATTATTTTATACTGATACATGTCTCATATTTTATACACTCTATCATTATTTGTATTATATTGAATACAGGAGAGCCTTGCATAAAATGGTTGATCTTTGAAATATCCCTTTTGTGAATAAAATGAATCAGTTAAAAGATACCCAATTAAACATAGAAGACTTTCGATTTTATAAGTAAAATAAACATGCTCAAATCAATTTAATCAGTACTATTCATACAGATAAGATTTATATCGTATCTTATTCGAATTTTGTGAGTAAATTAAGAAGACATAACTCAATTAAACAAGTGCCATTTAAACAGCTAGACAAGACTTGTGTCTAATCCCATTTGATTTTGTGAGCAAAATAAATATGGTAAAATAAGTGAAACAATAGCTAATTCAAACAAAGAATTAATCGAGTCGTCCGTGTGCAATGTGTTTATACATATAGACGGTAACCTGTTAAGGCTTGTTCACTGTCAGTGCTGTCGTTTGAATTTGTGCTTTGTCTCTCGCACAATAGCTCATGATTATCTGTCCAGCTTCCATACTGTTAATAGTGAAATATTTTAGTATTATATTAATAAAGCTTTATTTAATTTACTTCATGTATATTCTTTTACAAATTCAATAATTCTAAAATAATAAGATACCGAAGTTGCATAATAACCAGTTAATTTTCGTTATGCTGTACACGTGTTTCAAGGAGTAACCTCTCATCAGCACTATTAAAATCAAATAATATGGAAAGCCATAATCCAAAAGTAGTCAAAAAAGAAGTACCCATTACCTAAAATACCGAAAAAGGAGGCCAAATCCAGAACCAAGGACATCCACCGAGTGCTATACACGGAATGAGCCTTAGTATTTTAATAGGTTAGAATTTTGAAAAAAATGTTAGATTGATGTATATCATTGTGTAAGGGATGAAAGTCTGACAAAAAAATGACCGAATAGTACACGTTTTAGATCAGAGTTCTTTCTAAAATGCCTGAACATCGTTTTATATGACAGAATTTGTATGCTACGTATAAACATGTGTATTAGATACTCTTATATCAGTATAACATGCTTCTTTCAATTTGAATAGTGCAGTTGCGCATACAGGCACAGAAAATGGGGGGGTAATTACAAAATCGGCTAACAAAATTGTCAATTGCAAAAGCAGGTGCAAAACCACTGGAAAAAAATGTCAAGCACTATGGTCCTGATTTTGTACAGGTATCTAAAAATGGTTTTGAAAAACCCGCTAAAGTCAAATAACTGAATACCGAAGTTATTGTGAATTTATGTTCTGGATTTGTGCATTCCGACAACTTATGTCTCTTTAGTGCAGATAAAATCTAAACGAAGACCATTAACTCAAAGATGTTGAAAAACTGAGAACAAATAACCAACATGATCTAAACGTAGAGCCTAAATAAGCTAAGGAAAAAAAGTGGCATGAGGGCGATAATTCTTAGTTTTCAATGAAATTCACAAAAATTTAGATATTGCAAGGTTCAAACTTTAATCGGCTTTCTGTTCAGCACTAAAGTACTGATTCTTGGCTGGTGAATGCCCTCGGGGACTAACGGGACTAAGAGTCCACCAGGAGAGGCATCGACCCAGTGGTAACACATAACTAAATGCCGAAGTTAGTGTCTAACCTTCTTCTATTTTAAGAATGTTAACTTCTTAACAAAATGTCTATGTTTCGATATTAAAGTTAATGAGTACTTCTTTTTTGACTATGATTATGGCTTCCAATATTATTTGATTTTAATGCTGCTGATAAGAAGTTACTCCTTGAAACACTTGTATAGCATAACGAAATTTACTTGTTATTATGCAACATCGGTATCTTATTATTTTGAAACCATTGGGCCGACATTATCAATACAAAGAAGGTGCAAAACCGCTGTTGAAATTGCACAACGCAATGGCATTAACCCCGCACTGTACCTATGAAGCGATCCTTACAAAGAGGGTTTACAACTCCATTAAAATATAGCAAAACAAAAAACGAGTTTTAAAAAAAAAACTCAAGCACATGTGTTCAGTTTAAACAGATCGTCAAGATACTAAAATACTTAAATTGCATAACAAACAGTACACGTGTTTCAAGGAGTAACCTCTCATCAGCAGCATTAGAATAAAAACATATCGAAATCCCTAGTTGAAAGTAGTCAAAAAAGAAGTACTCATGCCAAATATGTCGAAATAGGAGGCCAAATCCAGTACCAAGGACATCCAACGAGTGCCATACACGGAATAAAGCCTCAGTTTTTTAAAGAGGTTAGAATTTTGATAAACAGTAAATTTCCATAAAACGCAAAGTGATTTTTTTTGTCAGACACTTCTGACTATTGGGCTGGTGAATGCCCTCGAGGATTTGAATAGCAAGGAATCACTTAATTACTAATAACTGGCATTTTGATATTTTGGATAGTCGAAAAATTCGAATTCTCGTCCTGAACTGTGATTGAAGATTCTTTTTTTACAAAGTACTACTACATTTGTACGATGATTCAATTTTACTGTTTACGATTTTTCAACAGGAGTTGCTGTTGAACTACTACTGAACAGTACAGCGATGGGAAAGCATGTACTTGGCTAGTGCCATTGCGTAGTGCAATTTCAACAGCGGTTTTGCACCTTCTTTGTATTGATAATTTCCCTTTGAATGACGGCTCTTGATAAATCAGTACTTTTGTTGATACTTGTAGTGCCCATTAAGTTTCCTTCAGAATTTATCATCGGCTAATTTGGATATCAGATAATATTGTAAAATTTCTCTTGATAACTAAATAAAAGACAAAAAAAAACCAACGCAGAATATGGGCCTTTTCGTTAAATGTTGCTTTTATATCCTGTTCCATAAAGTGGAGGTACAAACACTCTTTGCTTCCGGTTATCACTTGTACTGTATATAATCAATACACAAGTTAAGAACTGAATACATTTTCGATGGAAATTAGTAAGTGTCAAAGTGAACAGTAGTTGTAGTAGTCTTTAATCTAAATATGAACTGTGTTCATAATGAATGCAACACAAGAAAAAAATATCAAATGATGAACGCTTGCCATGTTAGGTTGATAACTGGAACAGTTTCATTGTGTTCAAATGCCGAAACCAAATAAACGGACCAATTGGTTTTTTAAAAGACCTATTCGTTCTTGTGATTAGTAAATAAAAGTACATACCCGATAATCACGGTCTTTCTGAGACATTGTTCTCCTCTTTGTCCATGGCTGGAAAATAAAAAAAAATGACTGCAAAAACTAGGATGTTACTAGTAATTCGATGATTTGTTATTTATTACTGCAAGGTAAATAACTCTGCAGGTGAAATGTTACCTTTTGACGGTACTCCACTGGTTCTGATCGGGAAGTTTTTTATGTTGAAACTGCAGCAAGTTGTTTTTATGTGGACACTACCACATCTAAATTTTAGAACATTTACTCTGGAGCATCTATTTCATTCAAACGTATTATCCTTTGCAGACTTTGGTTTCTCGGATTTCATACATTTATTTGTTTATGGACATTCCAAATGTCTTGGTCTTGTCATTTAATGAAGAGACTTTAGTTGTTCAAATGGTCATCTGCGAAATCTCAATTTACAGTAAATTTAGTACTTTTTAAATTATTTATGACCTCTGGGCCGATGACTCTGCTGGTGGACTGTTAGTCCCCGAGGTTATTCCTCGACGCAGTAGCCAGTACTTCGTTGCCGGAAACTTGTAGTATCTTAATTTAATTTTTTTTTACAGCTAATGAGTATCTCCCTCTTGCATAGCTCTGTTTTCGGCTTTTCTTTTAGATCCTTTTGGTAATTTGTCTTCTATCAGATCTTATACACATTTCGGTTATTGATAACAAAATGTTTTTAATTCGATCTATACTTAAGAGACATAAGTTGTCGAAATGGCGTTGTGAAGTCAAAAGATAGCCGACTAAATATTGTTATGTTAACCCTGTGAAAAAGAAAAAAAATACCGGGTGTCAGTAATTATGGTTCTAAGCATCCCCATTTAGACAAAAAAACTTAAGTACAGAACAGATCAAAAGTTTGGAAAACCGCATATTAAAACATATGAATTTTTTTTTTCAAAGAATAAGTAACCAAAAAAAAATTATACAAAGAGGGCTAAATTTACCATTGGTAACAAAGTATCCAACAGCAGCTCAAATGCTATATAATCTTAAGAATGTTACGCTATTAAGGTAGATAAACACTGTTGCGCTGCGCAATGCAATCGCGCATAAGAAAAATAAAGAGTCGGGTACGGGGTGGGTTTGATTTTCGGACCGGAACAGTAATTTGACAGCTTTTCCTTTGTGACGTC
The DNA here is from genome assembly GCA_002080025.1 of Modiolus philippinarum. Classification (NCBI taxonomy): domain Eukaryota; kingdom Metazoa; phylum Mollusca; class Bivalvia; order Mytilida; family Modiolidae; genus Modiolus; species Modiolus philippinarum. The sequence goes on from MJUU01067397.1 coordinate 200,450, forward strand.
ACAATTGAATGACAAATGTGAAACGTCATATTTCGTTTACTTTGCCGCGAATTAACTCCCTTTTCCCGAAAGTAATGTTTCATCCGGAAACTTTGTAAAATATCTCCGTTAAAAGCATGGTGACATGTTCATTTTTTAATTGTAACCAATAAATTACATCATAAACTTTCTGTTCACAAAAATACATCAAATTCTCATGGATAAAAGGTTCATTTCTATTAAGCTAAAAATTGCCTTTCCATATTTTCCCCGTGCATTCTTTGTAAACTTCAGTGAAAAAATGGCTAACAATGAACAAACTTTGATCTCAATTCTAGAAAAAACAAGCATGGTTACCAATACTTTTTATTATATATTTTGAGTAAGTAGGATTGATTTTTCAATTGTGCCGACTTACAGCAAAATCTCATGGATATGAATATTACTGTCTATCTACCTTAAATGAAATTAGAGAAGATAATAAAAAACGTCGAAACATGTAGGTATCGTCATTTCAGTATGTCGTGTTAGAGATGTATGGTCTTTATTTTTCTTAGATATGGTGTACTTGTACATTAGAGGATACCTCATGTGTACAGCTTGTTCAAGTAATATTGAACCAAGTCCGGCTATCCCGAGTTCCTATCGTTATTTATGTTTGTCTCTTGTTTTCATTTTTGTTTTTCTGTTGCAGTTTGCTTGTAGATAGTGGCTTGTGATTGTAATTCCTGGTCATTGTAGGTGTTTGCTGTTTTATGTTTTTGTAATTGTATCTAAATTCATTTTAATTCTTAAACCTAAGGTTTAACTCTCTCCATCGTAGTTTTGTCCTTAGATATATTTGATATTACTGATTATTCGGATTTCGTTTGGTTTTATGCAGTTTAAACATTTTTTTGAAATTATGGATTTCCTATGTTTGGGTTCTAGTGCTGCTGATAAGGAATTAATTTCCGAAATGGCCATACAGCTCATTAAAATTATTGAAGCTGGAGTTAACATATGTGTTATGGTCTCATGTTCATTTACTCCGTATCCTTTCGTAAAATATTTAATACAGGAGTTTGTTTTTTAATGCAGTTTGGAGTTGGTAAAACAATTCCCCGTGTTAGAGATGTATGCTCTTTATTTTTCTTAGATATGGTGTACAACTGTACATGTACATGAAATAATACCTCATGTGTACATCTTTTTCAATTACTATTATCTAAATATATGTAAATTCTTAAACCTAAGGTTAAACTCCCTTAATCGTAGTTTTGTCCTTAGATATATTAGATATTACTGATTATTCGGATTTCGTTTGGTTTATGCAATTTAAACATATCCTATGTTTGGGTTCTAGTGCTGCTGATGAGGAATTAGAATTCGAAAGGGCCATACAACTCATTAAAATTATTGCAGCTGGAGTTAAAATATGTGTTATGGTCTCATGTTCATTTACTCCATATCCTTTTGTAAAATATTCATATATTTTTAAATCAGCAATACGAATGCACAAACTAACGGAAAACTTCTTTTTCGAAGCATTTGCTTGTAATTTTGCTTTTTGGTGTTTTACAGTTGAGTTTGTGCCATTTTTTTTCAATAATTACGTCTTTTTATTTTTTGTTTTAAATGCACTTGGTTTGCTGTTATACAATCAGGACCTGTTATGTCAGTAAATAACAACGCATACTTACAAATATGTATATAATAATTAAAAATCCTATATTATACACAACGTATATCACAGACAGAATTATAAGTACATATTTTTCTACTTCATCCTGAATTGTAGGATCTAATGTGGTCACAACAGCATGCCATACACATACTGAGGCAAGCATTATCATAGCTGCCAGTAAATATTTATCCTGAAATTGAAAATGGAAAAAATATCAATTATGCTATTAATAAGAACAATTAATGGTTCTGCATCAATTTGTTAATTTGAGTTCTACAATGTAAGATGTTCTAATGAAATGTTCTGATGAAATATAATGTAACTGCATCATCATAGCAAATTAAATGATTGTGAATTGCTTCCATAAAGTCAGCATCATATTGACTAAGAAGGAAAAAGGAAAAGAATGAAGAGAAAAGAAAAGAAGGAAGAGAAAGGAAAAGAAGGAAGAGGAAGATAATAAGCTTATCAATTCGAAAACTCCTAAGTAGGAAAGAAGCAATGGTAGAGTGAACAATAAGAGCTGCGAGTGCTATTGGAACAGGGAACAAATGAGAAAGGACAGGAAAATTTCCCCCTTTACGACCCGAAGTACATCTGCTCTTCTGTTAGAAATGTAGAAGTTTTTTCACTGCAGTCAATGAGGCATTTCTCCGGATAGTTTATGTAAAAAACAATGATTTGCAGTTATGTTTTCCGAATTATTTCCTTACACCTGTAAAGACAGTGCATTTCCCAACACATTACACACAAGACGACAGGTCGGAACTATAAACTGAGCCTCTGAATACCAACACAGGCGCCAAATACTGGGGAAATATTTTTAATCGTGGACATCAATTTCCGTGGTTTTTCATCAATATCACTATTTCGTGTGATTTCATGGTTTCAAATTCAATAGATTCAAACTCTAGCAAAACTCTGCATTTCGTTGGGAACTTAATTTCGTAGTTTTAGCCAATCACGAAATCCACAAAAATCGGAACACCACGAACAATAGTACTTTCACGGTACTGCATGTCACATCTGCCATTAAACATAATGTCAACAAAAATATGCAAGAAACCAATATAATACAAAAAACAAATCTTGTCATTTAGTTGAAAATTTGTAAATTGATTTCGAAATATCGATGAAGTATCATTTATTTCAGATTTCGAAAAATGCCCTCAAATTTATGGTATGCTCATGCATATGCTCCAAGGTTCCATATGGTGATTTGGTTCCCTGATATTGACTTTACTTAAACAGTGAAGGTTGCAGGGCATTCTCTATAATATTATTTAAAAGTGTTTACATTTTATTATAATCAATAATAAAAAAGCGAAGTTGCTGTCAATGTATTTTCTGCATATGCGCAATTTGACAACTTATGTCTAATCAGTGCAGATCAAATAATTGCATATCTAGAATTAATATTTCTCAAACTCTGCTTCCTCTTCTGAAGAAGACGGAATTTAATATATTTCCTCAAGCAAATCAAATACAATTTTCTATATACATATAGTTAATATATCTTTGCTTCATTTTGGTTTGTTAGAGCCTAATCTAACGATAGGCAACCCAAATATTTACTACTGATCCAGAATTCCTTACCGTATACGTAAGATATCATATCCTTGGTAAGATGTTGTTTACTACTGACTTAAAAGCCACTGCCTTTAGTACTCACTATATATATTGAAGATACGATATTTTAGGTAAGATGTTGTTGACTACTAACATAAAAGCCAGCGCCGTATGTACTCACCATATACGTAAAATATGAAATCCTGGGTAAGCTGTTGTTTACTACTGACTTAAAAGCCACCGCCGTATGTACTCACCATATATGTAAGATGTGAAATCCTAGGTAAGCTGTTGTTTACTACTGACTTAAAAGCCACCGTCGTGTGTACTCACCATATACGTAAGATATGAAATCCTGGGTAAGCTGTTGTTTACTACTGACTTAAAAGCCACTGCCTTTAGTACTCACCATATATGTAAGATACGATATCCTCGGTAAGCTGTTGTTTACTACTGACTTAAAAGCCACCGCCGTTAGTATCAATGTGAATGATAACTGTAAACGATTCTGTGGCTTGTCTTTTTTCACTGAGAATGTTGCGAATGAAAGAGTACAAATTAAGAACTGAAATGAGAATGAAAAACATTTCAGAGTGCAAAGATAAATGGTATTTGAATAGCAAAATATCATGTACTTTGGACCATTCACGATGATTGAAATTATTTTTCATGGCAGTTAAAATCAGAATCTGCTATTTAAGAATGTTTTGTTAATACAATTAATAGTTCAATTACTGTGGTTCTGAACACATTTTGTGCGGAGAAACGCGATATGAGATGAACAGTCCACATCGCTCCATGCTACACCATTTATCATTCGTAGCATTATTACTCCATTTGATGTCTGCCAACGTTTACTGTTTTCAAGCTCCCACGTCCACGATTCTTTTTTAAATAATTACCATTAGCATAATGAAAACCAAAGTATTCAAAAACAGGCAGACTTTATTTTTTGACAATTATGGTTAAAAGCTAAGGTAGCCACAATGCAATTTGCAGCAACTTTTCTCCATTTATCTTTTTAGTAAAACAACGACATTAGAATACCGAAGGAACAAAGGAGTGGAATTTACAAAAAATGAAGTCCAAAGACATGGCCAAAAACGAGAACACAGGAAACAGTGACGCTAGGCACAGAAAACAATGACGCTAGACACAGAAAACAATGACTTCAGACAGATACAAAGCACAGAAATAAAAATCACAACATTCAAAACAAAGGCACTCACAGTGAAACTGAAAGTGACATCAGGTGTTCCGGAAGGGTTAGCATGCCCTGCTCTGTTAACAGCAGACGTAACACTGTGAGTGAGCCAATCCATGAAAATCAGTAGTCAAATCTGGGAAGACGTGAATCTAGATGAAAATGTCCACTTTCATTTGGGATACTGACACGTCATATCTTTCAATGATGTTATGGTGACGGCCATAGAATTTCTTAAGGGATGAAATTTACAAAGTTTGAACAAATCCCTGATTAAGCAGCTTTTGGGACAGTGTTTTGCTCTGTTAAAAAAATCACTGTACAAACTACACGCTCGACAGTAACGAATCAACTGTGAAATTTACACTCCATAGGCTGGAGAGGTAGGTATATTGCTGCTAAGAAAGAGAAAGTTCACAATTGGGAAATTAAAATAATCTCACTTGTCATATAGCTAAGATTTGAAACGTCCATCTTCGTCAATATACAATAAAAGATAATAGAAGCTGAAGTAAGTGTATCAGTTGTTTCTTTAATTTCAACCTCATTGGGATAGATCTGATGTAAATAATTGTTAACAAAAAAAATTTAAGCAGTAAACAAATTTATTTTCATTCGATAAAATTCGATAAAATAGTTAGTGGATATTTGTTATGGAATTTTATTCTCGTTTTCTCCACGTGATTTTTACCCAAACATTTTTATGTAAATCAGTTTACAAATCAAAATTTTTTTTGCACATTGGCCATCCGAATTAAAAACATACAAAAGAAAGGCACTCACAGTGTGAACTCAAGTGAAACTGAAAGTGACATCAGGTGCTCCGGAAGGGTAAGCATGTCCTGCTCTGTTAACAACACCCGTCACACTGTGAGTGAGTCAATCCATGAAAATTGGTAGTCAAATCTAGGAAGACGTGAATCTAGATTCATTTGGGTTACTGACACGTCATATCTTCAATGATGTTATGGTGACGGCCATAGAATTCCTTAAGGAATGAAATTAACATAGGTTGAACAAATCCCTGATTAAGCAGCTTTTGGGACAGTGTTTTTGCTCTGTTAAAAAATCACTGTACCAACTACACGCTGGACAGTAACGAATCAACTGTGAAATGTACACTCCATAGGCTGGAAAGGTAGGTATATTGCTGCTAAGAAAGGGAAAGTTCACAATTGGGAAATTAAAATCATCTCGCTTGTAATATAGCTAAGATTTCAAACGTCCATCTTCGTCAATATACAATAAAAGATAATAAAAGATGAAGTAAGTGTATCAGTTGTTTCTTTTATTTTAACCTCATTGGGATAGATCTGATGTAAATAATTGTTAACAAAACAATTTTGACAGTAAACAAATTCATTTTCATTCGATAAAATAGTTAATGGATATTTGTTATGGAATTTTATTCTCATTTTCTCCACGTGATTTTTACCAAATCATTTTTATGTAAATCAGTTTACAAATAAAAATTTTGTTTGCACATTGGCCATCCGAATTAAAAACATACAAGCACATATGCAAATAAGTACATTTGGTGTCTTTTCACTGGTTTGTTAGGTGAGTTAATCATTCATTAATCACTCCCATATCGCATTTTATTAAAGCTTGAATGAAATTAACATAAAGGTCTATGGAAAATATTTTTGTTTGAACTGATACTTTCGTTACTTGTACCAAGAGTGGCGGCAAAAAATTAGAAAATGATACATACATGTTTTATTATGGTCTTATTCAAAAGAGTTACAGCAATTTAAGCTGCGGAAAATTTCGTTGTGCGTACTTTAAATTCAGTAGTTGCTGCAATACTGAAAGTGTTGTAAATTCTGTTTCTGAAGATGGCAATTTCGACAAAATACATCTGATATCGGAACATTTCGGAGACCCAAACCAAAAGATGTGTAATATTGAGATAAATATCCAGTATGATCTTGGCGAAAATTGCAACGTGTATTTTGGCCTTTCAATTAGAGACGTGTTCATACGACTCTTG
>MJUU01067397.1:207325-230471 GCA_002080025.1 Modiolus philippinarum
ACTGTGAAATGTACACTCCATAGGCTGGAGAGGTATGTATATTGCTGCTAAGAAAGGGAAAGTTCACAATTGGGAAATTAAAATCATCTCGCTTGTCATATAGCTAAGATTTGAAACGACCATATTCGTCAATATACATTGTACAATAAAAGATAATATAAGCTGAAGTAAGTGTATCAGTTGTTTCTTTAATTTCAACCTCATTATGATAGATCTGATGTAAATAATTGTTAACAAAAAAAAATAACCAGTTAACAAATTTATTTTCATTCGATAAAATAGTTAGTGGATATTTGATATGGAATTTTATTCTCATTTTCTCCACATGATTTTTACCCAAACATTTTTATGTAAATCAGTTTACAAATCAAAATTTTGTTTGCACATTGGCCATCCGAATTAAAAACATACAAAAGAAAGGCACTCACAGTGTGAACTCCAGTTAAAATGAAAGTGACATCAGGTGCTCCGGAAGGGTAAGCATGTCCTGCTCTGTTAACAGCACCCGTCACACTGTGAGTGAGTCAATCCATGAAAATCGGTAGTCAAATCTGGGAAGACGTGAATCTAGATGAAAATGTCCACTTTCATTTGGGATACTGACACGTCATATCTTTCAATGATGTTATGGTGACGGCCATAGAATTTCTTTAGGGATGAAATTAACATAGGTTGAACAAATCCTTTATTAAGCAGCTTTTGGGACAGTGTTTTTGCTCTGTTAAAAAAATCACTGTACAAACTACACGCTGGACAGTAACGAATCAACTGTGAAATGTACACGCCATAAGCTGGAGAAGTAGGTATATTGCTGCTAAGAAAGGGAAAGTTCACAATTGGGAAATTAAAATCATCTCGCTTTTCATATAGCTAAGATTTCAAACGTCCATCTTCGTCAATATACAATAAAAGATAATAGAAGCTGAAGTAAGTGTATCAGTTGTTTCTTTTATTTCAACCTCATTGGGATAGATCTGATGTAAATAATTGTTAACCAAAAAATTTTACCAGTAAACAAATTCATTTTCATTCGATAAAATAGTTAATGGATATTTTTTTGTGGAATTTTATTCTCATTTTCTCCACGTGATTTTTACCCAATCATTTTTTATGTAAATCAGTTTACAAATAAAAATTTTGTTTGCACATTGGCCATCCGAATCAAAAACATACAAGCACATATGCAAAGAAGTAATCTATCAGCAATACATTTGGTGTCTTTTCATTGGTTTGTTAGGTGAGTTAATCATTCATTAATCACTCCCACATCGCATTTCTTTAAAGCTTGAATGAAATTATCATAAAGGTCTATGGAAAATATTTTTATTTGAACTGATAATTTCGTTACTTGTACCAAGAGTGGCGGCAAAAAATTAGAAAATGATACATACATGTTTTATTATGCTCTTATTCAAAAGAGCTACAGCAATTTAAGCTGCGGTAAATTTCGTTGTGCGTACTTTAAATTCAGTAGTTGCTGCAATACTGAAAGAGTTGTAAATTCTGTTTCTGAAAATGACAATTTTGACAAAATACATCTTATATCGGAACATTTCGGAGACCCAAACCAAAAGATGTGTAATATTGAGAATAAATATCCAGTATGATCTTGGCGGAAATTGCAACGTGTATTTTGGCCTTTCAATTAGAGACGTGTTCATACGACTCTTGATTGGTATATTCCTTTCTTTTCTCCACTTTATACACCGTACCACCGTTTCTCATGAACAACTGAAATCTCTGCTAAAAGATTTTATCCATTGATTTTCACCCAGTAAATTGATGAACAGAGATATAAGTAGATTAAAAACGGTAACGAACAAGCACACTTTGTAAAATTCGACTCTAAATCGGAGAATATTACACTAAGGAAGAAGGGTTAAAATGTTACAGTTTGTGGTTGTCGATATATAATAGCATGAGTATGATGTCGCTTTTAATGTACGCCTAACTTGCCATATGACGGGTGTCGTATGTGGGGCAGAACATGCGTCCCTTCCTGAACACATGAGGTCATTTTCAAGCGAGTTCGCACTATGTAAACGCTTTAGCTCTGAATGTTGTGTTTTTATTTCCGTCCTTTATGGCTGTATTATGTCTTTGTTTTTTGTTTGTTTTTTGTTTTGGTAATCCTGTTTTTTGCCAAAGCTAGGGCTTTTGATTTCTTGTAATTACCATCTCAAATATGTATAGGGCCTGTAAGTCTTGTTTTATTTTGAAACTTCCGAGGACAACAATTGCACCCGCAAATTACATTTTTAACGACAACACATGACGTTTCAAAAACAAATTTCAACGTCATAATCTGCAAACGTAATATTTTGGCGGAACGTTTTCGAATTTCAATTTTATTGTGAAATCACCGTGTCACATGACGAGACTTACATTCCCTATCTACTGCCTGCTGTTATTTCCATGCCATAGAATACATTTATGTTTAACCCCATTGAAAAACTCTGAATAAAAATTAAGAAAAATATTACTTACCGTAACCATAAAGATATTCCAAACAAAATATCCTGGTCTCCTTGCCGCTCGACATTTGACAGATAATGCCGACCGTCGAACACTGTTGTCAGCTTGATCAATCACAATGTCTTTTCGAGAACATTCTGTATGCATATACAAATGCCACTCCTGTTCATCAACAAATGATTGTCTGTTGACCACGTGATGATCTGATTCATCTTCTATCAGTTCCACTTCATATGATGGCAGTTCAGAAACAACTGTCACTGTTAGGTCCTATCCAATTCAAAATGATACGGATGAAATAAAGGAGAATTTTATTAAAAAAGGACAAACGGCATAATTTTCCATTCCGAATTTTTAGTGCGTTTTCAATTTTTAGTCAGAGACACCCGCGAGTTTTTAGAATTGGTTCTGATACAAGATTGCTTTTGCAATTAAGAATGAAAGATATTAGAATCACATCCGATCTTGTTTTTATGCGTTTTCCCTACCTATGCTTAAAGCAACAATGTTCATTAAGCTCATGATGATTATCCCGAAGCACAGTGTTTGTACTGTGTATGTCAAATTTCGTTTTGTTTAATTTATTTTGCTTTTTGTTTTGTGTATTTATTTTTGCCTGTTCAAGACTTTAATTTTACATTACAATTTATTCCTTTTTTAGAGCCTTTAAGGCCACAAGGCAATGGAATACTGAGCTGCTTCTTTATAGAGGGCTGCTGTCTGTTAACCTTAACACACCTACCTGTACATCGAAGGGAAAATCACCGAGTTCTAAATTTTCCATAAATGTTCCTTTTATCACCCGCTTCTCTGATATATAGGCTTCACCTTTGTCATTGTATAATATCCTGTAACGTAGCTGTTCTTTGGGGTCTCCATAAGAATTTTCGATGTACAATTTAGGGTTCCAAAGTTTTGCAAAGTCTACATTATCGGCCTGAAATGTACAGATTGGTAGGATAAAGTAATTACCAATTCTAATATGACGTCTTTAAAACTCTTTGTGTAAAAATCCGTGGTGAAATGGCTATATATTCAAGGCTGTTCCAACATTTTTTAAACATAAACAAGCACTTGGAAATAAAAATAAAGGTGCCTATAAATATTTCTAATTTCAGTTTTGTATTGTTTAAAGTCCACATAAAAATATTATATGCAGAAATGTAATCAAAATAGTATATATTTTTTTCAGTTTTCGTAGTTTGTTCAATTGGCAATTATTTGCCTTCACCTAGTAGTGCTTCACTTCAAATATTGTGCTTATTTGTCCTTTTAGAATCATTCATGGGAGGTTGAATATATACTGATTTTACCACGAGTTGGCCCTTTATGTCGATATTTTACCCCTCGCTGTCGCTTAGGGTAAAATATTCGGTATAACGTCCCAACCCGTGGTATAATCAGTATATATTCAAGATGCCATGAATTATTTCGTAAATTTTAAGTTGTATATTTAAGCCCTGCAGATGGTCTTCGTTGCAATTTAAAATCAATACATTTGAATGATGAATTAAGCGTTAATAAAAGATATATTAAGGATCTAAGGTTCACAATACACTTCACTAAGGCGTAAAAAAAAGAGTGATTAAAAAAACCCAAAACAAAACAAAGAATAGTGTTCTTCTCTATGCGTTTCCGAAATGAAAGTTTTTTTGCTAATAAAACACATAAGAAAAAAGTTTCATTTGTTTCCGATTAATCGAGTGACCAATGAGAATTAGCAAGAGACATCAGTCAGTAATTTTCATGGAAGCTGACTGATCTCTTGCAGGTTAATTAGATTTCTACCTTAAATACACGAAATATCCATACGAATTAGCAGGTTTTTTTTATTTTATCATGAAAACTTTTCTACAACAAATTCGGAACAAAGACCACTTAGACAAAATCAGAAAGACACATATTAAAATTCTGCTGTCTCTGGTCATACATTTATATTTGCACTGCAGTTTGTACAACGATTTTCTCAACAGAGAAAATAACTGCCTCAAAAACTTATACATCATGGGTATGTTCAGTCACTGCTGCAATTGTCTACGGTCGTCACCATGATTTGACTGACCGTTACAATGTGTCTATTTCACAGATGAGAATAGATATCTTTTGGTAGATCTAAAATTTATTACCGGACTGACAAACACCAACTGCGAAAAAAACAGACTTTTTCGCTGGAAGTGTGATGAGTTCAACGCGTGAGGCAGATCATTCTTACCCTTCCTGAACACTTGGTGATACCTTAGATGTTGTAGGGGTTCACACTGCTATATTTTTGTGGCGTTCTTGTTCATTTTTTGTTTGTTTTGTCTTTGTCCTACTGTCTTAATTTGTATTGGATTTGAATTGCTGTGATTTTTTATTTTGGAATTCCTCATTTTTGCTTTGGTATTCGTTTGCCGTTGAATTGCAATAAGTTTGTGGATAAAAAATCTTTGTACATGTATACTAAGACTCTAGATTTCTTCCTTGGCACAATCGTACCTAAAGATATATTTAAAAACGACTAATAAACGTGAAAGGAAACTATTTGAATTTAAATGCAGTAATGTTGTTCCAACTAAAATTTCCTTTTTGCGTTAATAATGTAATTCGTAGTTTATACAATCTATAATTTTCTAAAAAAAAATAATCGATGTTTTAATTTTAGAATATATTGTATGATTTAAATGTAAAACAATGTGCTGTGATTGAAATACTTAAAACTATTTTGAATTTCTTATACTAGAATATAAGCATAGCCATATAAACAATGAAAGGGTATGGAGTGGCTGTACATAAGACAAAGTCACTGTGACAGTGTCTAAAAATTCATTGTAGAACAAAGCAAAGGAATAAACAAATAAATGGATATGAAGCAAATGTTCATTGGACGCTTTTATTGTGGTTCTTCATCTTTAAGTGACCGTGGGGCGTTCAACAATGAGCTGTGCTCATACCTCATAGTAAATTACGAATGAAAGGATCAAGACGGGCTCTAGCACCGATTTGAGCGAAAATTTTTGTGCTAAATGTCGAACAACGCTCCATCCATGTCTTTTGATAATAAGTTCAAGACGGCTTAGCAACGCTTTGAGCGAAAGTCATTGTTAGATGTCGAGCAACGCTATATCCATGTTTTTTTCACCAGCCCAATGGTCAGACTTGTCTGACATGAAAATTTTACCTTGCGTTTTACAGAAATTTACTATTTTTAGCAAAATTCTAACCACTTAAATATACTGAGGCTTCATTCCGTTTATGGCGCTCGGTAGATGTCCTTGGTACTGGATTTGGACTCCTATTTCGATCTTTTGGTAATAAGTACTTCTTCTCGAACTACTGTTGCATTATGGTTTTCCATATTGTTTGATTCTAAGGTTGCTGATGGGAGGTTACTCCTTGAAACACGTGTACAGCATAAAGAAATTTACAGTGTTTTTGCAACATGGTTTTTTTTTGTATTTAAACTCGTGGATGCGGGATTATCAACAAACTTACAATTAACTGGGAACGAGTTACAACAAAAACACTAATAGAACACAAACCCAATATTTAGACAACCACATGGTACTCATCGACTCATTTGTGAGAAAAATAGGCACAATAAACGCATGAGCTGTGGGAACAATAATCAGGTGGTCAGAATACAAATTTGTAAGTCCAAAAAACAAAATGCCAAAATTTGGAAGTGTGATAGTGCATTCATATGAGAAATTCTTTCAGAACAAATATAGCATAACTGAAATGTATAAGGCTCATACATCTCTCGCACGAGGAACCTTTTTACGCACTCAACTCTGCAGGCGAGACAAACTCCAGTCCAAATAAGCAATAAACATAAATTGAACTGAAAAAGTGCTCTTACAATTACTGTCATCCGTTGCCCGACAAAAGCACTAGTATTGTAAGCTAGTGGATGATTAGAAATAAGCTATGAAACAACGGCAGTAGAATACCGAAGGAACAAAGCACAAGATTACACAAATCAAAGTACTGAGACAAGGCAAAAGCAAGAACACCAGAAGACGGAAGACCAAAGACACCACATGCCCACAAAACACACGAACATTACATATACAACACAAAAAACTAAAGCACTAACAGTGTGAACTCTCAATAAAGAATAAACAATGAAATAAGCAAATACTTATTCCTATATCAATAAAATACTATATCAGAAAAAAGAAACCCCACAACAGCTAACAATAATCTTAGATACATTAAAAACCTTCGTCGCACTGGTTAAGCCATGAATAAAGTCGAACAAGAGTCTTACAGGTGCAACGAGTGAGATACAAAATTTCCATAACCGAGATAGTTAAACTTTAAAATTTTAAAAGCTATTCTTATCGAACGTTTTTATATATTTGAAAATCTAATCATCGAGTGTGCAGTGGTCATGTAAACTTTCAGGAAATTTACCAAATCTGGAATAAAATATTTTGGAAATCCAATTGGTGAGGATATTTGTTTTATTTGATACAATAAAAATATGGTTCCAATGTAGAATTCTTAAAAACAAAAATTGTCTTGAAGAATTTTAGGAAATACACCAAAACTGGAATTAATAATAAAATGTCTGCTCTAATCAAAACAGATTCTAAAAGTATGGATGCTAGATATAATTGTCTTTGAGACATTTAGAAAATTAATTAAATTTGGAATCACATAATGTTCTTTAATCCAATAAATGAAAAAAATTGTTCACATCAAAACAAATTCTAAAAGGTTGCTGGATAGAATTAAAAAACTAAGTAGTTTAAGACACTTTCAAGAATTTACCAAATTATCGAAAATGTGTCTTCTAATTATAAGAAATTCTCAAAGTATTGTTTTAAAGTAGAATTGAAAAAAAAAGAATCGTCTATGAGACTTTAAAAAAAATAAATATTTTTTAAATACAATTAATGAAAATGTTTGTCGTAACCGAAAGAAATTCTAAAAGTATTTGTGCTAAATGTAATTTTAAAAAAGTGATCTTTGAGATTTGCTAGTATTTTTCAAAAATTTGAATCACATTTCAGAGATCTAAGAATCCAGAAAGTTGATTTTTTTGAACACCTGCCAAAAGATAAGATTAAAACAATCTTGCAACAAAATTAAATCCCTTCATAAAATCGTTTCGCATGCCACATGTGTCAAAATCCACCTTTTTCGAAATGGACATCTTGGGCCCACTTGTTTGCACAATTATAAATATCAAAAATTCAAAATCTTACTGTATGCAACAATTATACATCAAAATTAAATCCTAAAATATAGAAGGAGTCCGCTTCGCATGCCACATGTGAACAATCGATATATTGTTTTCGCCAACACCAATATCAAAAATACTTAAGTTTATTGCACGCATCTTATATGCAATAATTTTATAACTAACTAAAACCCTGAAACCAAACCTGAAGGAGGTGTTCAGGTCGCAAGGAAGTGTGACAGACAGACGGACGGACGGGTGAAGCCAACAACATCGTCGAAATTTCATTCGAAAGAGCGGGGGTAAAAACAAGCATTTTATAAAAATAGGTCAGTGTGTATCTTGCATTTTAGAATTCTGTGTAATTTCCAAATGTTACTCTGACCACCTGTATTAGTGCCCAAATTACCAAGTTTTCTTAAAATTGGTTTGATGAGTGTCCCGTGTTTGTATGCGTGTTGTAATTGTTCACAAGCGCCTTTGTTGGGCAATGGATGACAAAGATTGTTAGAGAATTTTGCAAGTAAATTTGATGTTTATTGACGATCCCGCATCAATTGATCAAACAGATGGATGTTGTTATGTGCCAGGGCCGTCTTGAAATTACTTTGAGGTATGAGCAAAGCCCATTATTGAAGACCTCGTGATAATTTCAATATGAAGAACAACAAAGAAATGGCTGTTCCATTGCTTGGTTCTATCGTATATGTTTAGAGATTTTATCTCAGGTGTATTTACTCCATATCCCTCCATTGTTATTTGAGCTACAGTTATATGACATGAATGCGTTCGCAAAGCAAATTTTTCTGTGTATAGAGTCTGTAAGTCTCGTCATGTGACACCGAGAAATCACGATAAAATTGCAATTTGAAAACGTTTGCCGCCAAAATATGACGTTGCGGGATTATGACGTCCTAATTGTTTGCTTTAAATGTCATATGTTTTTGTTTAAAATGCAACTTCCGGGTACAAGTTTTGGTCCCGGAAGTTCCAAATTGAAACGAAACAGTCTTTGTTGAAAACATTCTCTAGAGTTCATTTCTGGTCCAATTTTTAAATTTCTTATACTGCTGAAAAGAACTTGACCAGCAGCTTCAAACTGCAATTAGGAAATAATTCTATGTTCCATAGTTTCCATTTTGTAACGATTTTAACATGTCTACATATTTACAACGTCGAGATTTGCTCATATTATATAACAAATTGTGGCGATGAAAAATTCAATCTTTATTTTAATAATCACAATAAGAAAATGATTGAACATATAATTATTTCTGAATTGCTGACAGAAGCTCTTGGTTAAACCCTCTTTAGCAGTATAAAAAAATTCGAATATCGGACAACAAATAAATTATAGAGGCTTTGTTAAAGAGTGATCGTTTTTACTTGAAATGCACACGGAAATTTTGCTTTGCGAACTCACTCATGTCATATAACTGTATGTTCAAACGCCAAGTATTTTGTTTTGTTGAAATCATTAAACCTACAATACATGTATCATCATCATTTTACATACAAAAAAAAAATGTAATTTAGAAAATAAAATCCCTTTGTGGTCTTATCAGAAGAAACTGATTTCACCTATCAGAAAAATTACAAAAACACATATTATTCCAAAGAATATAAATTAATCACATCTCAACCTTACAAACTATACAAAATGTAGTTTTTGAAATAAGAATGTAATTTAAACGAGGAACACAGCAACGTTAAGTGCACGGAGGAGATATATTTTCATAAATTACATTGTATAAGTTATTTTTCAAGCTATTCCATTGACCATTGCATAATCACATGACTCCCTATATTATGTGAGGATGCACAAAACGGCATATTAAAAAAACGGCTGATTGCATGAGTGATATTGCATGTTACTGAAAATAACTCAAAATTTAATTTTTATTTCTGTGGCTTAAAAAGTCATATAAGTTTCCAGTGATGTATTAAAACCAGTATAAATGTTAAATTTGGTTAAGGCATATTAAAGTGAAGTGAAAATTTTAATTTCGTATAATATTATGCTGTTATTTAATGAGTATGGAGTAAACAGACCATAATACTTATCCCGAGGTACTGGGAACCACCAAAGTGTTCTGTTGCCCTAGGCCTCCGAACGAGTGCAACAGAACACTTGTGTGGTTCCCGGTACCAAGGGACAAAATAATGGTTCGTTTCCTGCATATCCATTTAATAACAGTTTTTTTACCTTATTCATAAACTTCATTAGAAAACAACTGTGTAAAATGGAAATAATTGGGCTTGAAAACTATCTTAAAACAACTTCCTTGCTGTCAACTTATGAAGAAGTAACAAGATTCAATGTAAAAAAATAGATGACTTATCAGTGGTGAATATGCATCTGCCCAACAGTTTCAAAATATAACGTCAATTTTGGTGTCATTGTTGATTTTTTACTGTGAATGTATTTTTTGTCTTTCATTTCTTAATGACTTGTATAGAGTCTAAGAAGTTGCAGATTCTCTTAGAAAGTTAAAATGCCAGGCACTTGACTTCACTGGGCAATAGACCTCATCGGTCAATAGACTTCCTCGGGAAAAATATCTCACAGGTCAATAGACGTCATCGGGCAAGAGAACCCATCGGTTATTAGACCTCCCCGGGCAAAAGCCACTCTAGACGAAAATACTTTTAACTTAATAGAACGTATGAAATATGTGTATAAGGTATAACGGCCATGTCAGTTATAAATATATTAGACAGTTGATTATTAGTTAGTTATTAGACAGGAAATTTTTTGCTTGCTTCATCTTCTTGTTTGTATCCCATTCAGATAATCAGGCTCAGGCAAAAATAATATAGGATTAAACACTCATTTTTAGGAAATTATCTATGTATAAACTCCGGCAGCTCACTCACAAACTGAATACGAAGGACTTTATGTAAAGTTTGTGAGTGAGCTGCCGGAGTTTATACATACATAATTTAAAAAAAATCAGTGTTTAATCCGTATAATTCCAATTTTGTACGTTTAATCTGTGTGATCCATGTTAACGACGTCTTTAATTCCTGCAGTATATTTTTGCGGAGCAGATTAATGGGCAAACGGAAATATCAAAAAATATTCCCGTTTGCTATTGATGACGTTGACCAATGAAAACGAACGTTACAATTACATTTGGAATTATATGTATATGAATCACAGTGTTTGAAAGTAAGTGAGAACCGAACCGTCAATGCAAAACAAATAATCCAAGGACAATGGCAACACTGGAAATGCATACAAGAACAAATGAAAATACTTATTAAAAAATCAAAATTAGGATAGTAAAGGGGATATATGCTAATTATTGAAGAAAGGGCAAAAGAATTTCAATTAATGTGCATCAGCAATTCAATGAATAATATAACAATTGTAGCCTTTGTACCAGGTCGATATAACATATGCAATAATTGTTAATAATTTATTCCATATATCAATATTTTTCTAATTAAAAATATTGCCGTTTATTTTTATGCCAATCAACTATATTCTATAACCTGTACTCAAGTTCTAGCGCAATGGAATCTTATTTGGAATTCGTATAAAATTTTTTCTATGAAAATTGCTGATACAACTTGAAGGAAAAGGTAGATTTACGTGAGGTCCAGATAACAACGTTCCAAGGTTACCGTTCATTACGTTCCTGCAGAATGCCATCGTTGACGACTTATTTCTTCTCAGACCAGATCACATCAAAACATTAGGAAACAATTAACAGAAATACTAGAAAAAAGGGAAATGAGGAATGTGTCAAAGAGACAACAACCCAAAGGGGAGTAATAACAACTCAAAGCCACCATCTTCAATGAACGGTTAGGAAACCCCACACCCAATGGCAGGTCGGAGTCGGCCCCTAAATAAAGAGTAATCAAATTCAGCGAAATAAACATCATCCTCGACTCCAGTATACTGTGAAAGTACTATTGTTCGTGGGGTTTCAACTTTCGTGGACTTCTATGTTTGCTAAAACCGAGAAATTAAGTTCCCAACGAAATGCATATTTTGTCTAGAGTTTGAATGTATTGAATTTGAAACCACAAATTTAAGAATACACGAAACAGCAATATTGATGAAAACCACGAAAATTGATGTCCATGAATAAAAGTTATCCACAGTATGTAAAAGCTGAAAATATTTCTTACATACCGATTTATTCTGTCCATCTAAAGTTGGTTCCCGCCATTTTGCTTTCACTACCACGTCTGCTGTAAACTGTTCTTTGAGTGTATCTATTTCTCCAACTTTGAAGAATTGAACACAGATCTGAACTTTCGCCTGTAAAGGATTGTTTGTCATTTTAATGAAATACCACATAAAATGGTTATTACATATCACTTTCCGAGTAATATTTTTAAGTGCACTCATTTTGAGCCTACGTTGATGTTCTGTATAACAAATTTGTTACATACATGTACACAACGTCCGGGTTAAGTATTTACTATACCCTTGCAGGAGATTACATAATAATATTCTGCTCTTGAAATGTAACATATGAAATTAATCCAGTTAACTATTGCACTGGGTAATATCAAACATTATTGCCTGCGCTATAGTCCGATGATAAGACTATTTATCATTCCAATATCCAGATGAATATTGAAAATCATTTTGGACAACACGAACAGCATAAAGCTTTATATACATCTGCGTTTTCTCCATAGCAATTAAAGGCTGCTTTTCCGACGGGTTTCGAAACAAAATGTAATAAAAAAGATTGTTTCCCCATAAAACGAAGTAATTTCCATTAGGCAAAATATAGAATGCACATACAGCTTAGATATGCTTGTAAAATATTAAAAGCTTTTAATGCCATAAATATACAAGGGGTGTAATATCGTGGCAAAGTATCATAAACTCAAATTAATAATGTCCCACAAGGGCACCTCTAATACTGAAGAATACAATACACGGGAGACAATCAAGTATTTTGCACGATAATTGCTGTCATACATCTTTAAACAAGATGAATACGTAATTTACATTAGATACGTCATAAACAACAGTATAACTATTTTACACGTCATAGTTAATGCAACTTGAAACATTACATGACGTTGTACATTTGGCTTTCACTTGCATAAGAATAAATAAAACAAAGGAAACCATTTTTTTTACCAACCACGTCGTGAGCGAAACGAACGTGGTTGCAACTTGTAAACGCTTTCGACCAAGAAGCGGACGTGAGACCAACATTCGCCATACGTCAGGAAGCTTCGATTCTTCTGGAGTTTATGTTTATTTTTTATACCCCCAGAACCTAAACGAAGTTATAAAGACTTTCTCATTAGACATAGTTATCTCCATGACCGCCTTATTAATCAAGGCTTAACGTTTTAAAATAGCATAATGTTCTAATGATTGTGAAAATTTGCAATCGTTAAGTGAAAACATGAATGAGTCTGCTACTCCGGAAACAAATAACTTCTTTTCGAAAGCCGACAGCTCAACAAATCAAAGAACTGAAGTTCTGTTGAGATTGCATTGCGTTCATAGGTACTTGTATCTTGAATAAATAACATAATACCGAGGTTATTTTGAAAAAGTCATGAAATAAATACCTAAGTATCTTTTTTACCGAAAATCTGTACGAAATTTCCCGAAAAAAGGGGTTTTCAAACCCCTTAAACCCCTTACCTTTCTGGGTCAGCCTATACATTGCAAATTTTACATTAATTTCAAAGAAAAATTGAAAGAAATTTGAAATATTGCACTAGATAAAATATGACAGTCTAGGTTTCCAGCTTCCAATTTCATCGATTTTTATTACTTTAGACATTTCATTTTTAGCATGATGGGTGTTGCAAGCATAATAGAAGACGCCTTTACTCCTCAATAGAAAGAAGTTCATGTGACCATGTTTTTTTTCTTGCATATAATGTACATATGTCAAAAAGAAAATGAGAAATTAATCTAGGTATAATACTCCTTGTACAAAAATAAAATGAAGAAATGAAATTTCTTACAATTATAAAAGAAAACATTTAAATTCAAAATAACATGTTACCTATGGTACAAAACTGGATCAAAACGTATCAAATATTTTCAACATTTGAATTATTCAAATGTTAAATAAATAGAAAAAAGAAGGAAAATATATTTTTCTAGCACGTTAAGCTTATTTTGACTGATTGATTAGTAAGGGTTTAACGCCCAGTGAGCAATATTATAGCTGTATCAGGACGAGAACAAGTTAATCAATGTAAAACAATATAAGTAAAAGAAGACATAAATAAAGGTGGAAATGACAACCGAGTCAACGCATTTAGATTGCCTATGGGAAAAAGGAAAGAAAAAGGAAATTTAGCCTTCTATAGCACTCCCAAGGAATCTGCTCTCCTTAGGAGAACAAAGAAGTGGTCTTATATTGCATGGAGCGTGGCATTTCTCCTTACAGTTGTGCTGCAATTGTATGCGGCCAATCTTTCCGCATTATGAACTGACTACCCTGCGTATACAGTGCATTCCCCTATCTATCACATGGGGTCGCATCCATCAGCTCTGTAGTCGGAGTCTAGGTGCTGTGTTTTGTTTAATTATAAGGTTGTTGACATCGATTATTTGACTGTTAGATAACTCTTCTGAATTTTCCATTGGGATAACAGAAGATAAGCACTGTTTATACCAGAATGAATATGTAGAATATATTACAGTAAACAAAATTGTCAAAATTCTTTGAATGGTGTATAAAATGAAAAGGAGGGGGATAATAGAAATAGAAATACTATAACATGAAAATGAAACCCCTTTAATACATTTGTGTATACATGTAGGTCGTCGCCAGTAATTTCAAAAATAGGCGCAAGAATGGAAAACTTGACTTGTCGTTAATGGTCACAGTACAATGTCTTTGCATTTGCAGAAATATTTCGTAAGATGATGTCAATTTTGGTCACTTGTTGCTACAATGAAGGTTCACTTGGAAAGTCATCACTTTGCTGCTAAAATATGAAATTTTGCACTGCTCAAACGATTTAACATGAACTTTAAAACTGAACTTTTAAATGAATTAACAAGAAATTCTGTTTAAAAATTAATGGTGCAGCAAGTTGCCATGTACTGACAACGCTTACATCTAGTCCATGTACTGACAACGCTTAGATCTAGTCCATGTACTGACAACGTTTAGATCTAGAACACGTGGTTAATTATTTTACGAAAGGTTATGGAGTAAATGAATATATTTTGTACATAATATATTAAATATTATTGCCTCTTGTTAAAGAATAACTTATTAATTCAAAAAAAAAAAAAGAAAAAAGAAAAATAAAGGCGAAATTATTTTCGATATTGACACATAAATTGACAAAAGAAAGCTAACCGGGGTTTCATTTGAAAAACTTTGGTTAAGACAAAATATTCTGTATCCCTAAGGTTATTGGTTGTGTCATAACTGCAAAGTTGTTCCCAGTTCCTTAATTTGGACTTGCAAAATGTGATAATGACGTATATTTTGACTGAAAACTTTCAAAATGAAATGGTATTACGCTTTAAAATGTCATAATGCTCAAATGATTAAGAAAATTTGCAAACATAAGCGTCGCTACATCAGAAGCAGACGACTTCTTTTCAAAGATCGACAACTCAATAAAACTGCGTTCTGAGGTATCATGAATAATAAAATGGAAACTGTAAATGAACTGATGAAATATTTGTTGGGATATTGAATATAAAATAACCAGACTAGGTGTAAATTTGAATATTTTTCAGGAGAACTTGAGCAGACATTTCAAGTCTTACGCCTCCTGAGTGCCAATAAAATAACATAAGTTATTGGGATAAAATTATTTTTCAAGTGATGTGAAATAACAATATCTATGGCACACCAAGGAAACAAAAATATGATAAAATAGCATTATCTCAGAAAGTGCTATCTTATCTGTATTTTTGTGGTTTTGGCGGAGATAAAAAAATTAACATAGTTCTCTATGCAATAAAGAGATAAAACATTCTTTCCTGGAGGTAATAGGTAATGAACTATCTTATGATAGATGTCCGATCCGTATGTAATAATTTATTGTGCCCATTGAAGAACATCCGTCTTCATCTGTTACATGCAATTTCATTCGCTAAGAAAACGATTCCTTGACTACTAGCAACTAAAAGCTCTCTATATATATATTTATTTGGAAACTACCCCTTTACATCGGGGGCAACCATCGTCAGGGGTCCGATGGCTGCGTCCTAAAACTAATATCTACAATTAAATGACAATAATACAAATCTAAAATAATACATAACAGTTCATATTTAAAACAATAAAAGTTCTCATCTATACCAATCATTAAAATTGATGAATATTAAAATGGACCTTATGTGATACACTTCTAAGTTACATAGAAATATTATTAAAACATAATATTATACTGTGACTTCGCGCACTAAGTTGACTCAATAATTGTAACGTCGTCAAGTCACAAAATTGACGTAATAAAGCCGTAATTGAGAAGTGTTTGTATTATATCAGTGTCCGTCGAACTTCCTTTAATATTTTAGTAGCTTCATTGTTGCATTTTTTAATGTTTAATCTGTTGTTTTTCCTCAGTATTTCCTCTCTTTTTTGTTTTGCCTTTATTTCAACCTTTTTTGCAATTGTTTATAAATACTAGATATTTTTTTTCATTTGGTCTTGTTTCGCTTTTACATCACGGATTATTTTGATCCTACACTTTATCAAAATTCAGCTATATAAAGAGTAAGGAAGAATAAATAGGAAATACATTAAACGCGCTAACCATTTAGTGATATAATATACACATTCAAACTTTAATGACTTTATTTTAACTGTCTAAGCAGCGTAAGATTCTTCTTTGAAGGGCATCATCATTTTGTTCGGAACATGTATCAATTACAGAATTACATACAGGAATATGTTTTATCGAATTTTGCTCAAGTAGGGTTTCGTTTATACAATCCAAAATAATACACCATGCATATAAAACTTCGTTCGATAAAAAAGTTATACCACATTTATAGTTGGTTTATATTTATAAATTCTATGATACTATTTTAATCTTTGCTCTTTTCTGTACTCAACTCTATTTATCTGATTTCTCTCTGCGTATGACAGGGGATGTTGTGCTTAAAACGAAATGATTACCACGTGCATGAATTAAACTTATTGTACAACAAGGCAATGTTCTTCAATGTGTGCGTCGTCATCGACGTCGGATTTTTCAACGGGAAGCGCGCGTTACAAAACCATTGGACATTTACTTTTTTTACACATTTTTAGACACATCTGTACACCAGATTTAATATTGCAGCATGAAAAAGTATTAAAAATGCACATTCTAAAGATATATTTTTAAGTGTATTATTTATTTATGAACGGTATAAAATTATCACTTAATTCTTTGAAATACCAAAAAATATCGCGTAAAAAACGTCATTTCTTGTTAATGTAACAAAATGATTGGATATCAAAAACTTTCATTTATCAAGTCCAAGAAATCGTATATACCATATTTAAAAATATATTTCAAATGCTCTCAAACTGCACATTTGAGATTTGTATTTATTTTTCGAACTATGATTAATGTTAAAAGCTATTTACTTACTGATTTCTTCATATTACCGTAATAATTCAGCCAAGTTAACGTCCGTTACATACTCTGTACACCACTTCCGTGCTACGTACAGTGGCCATTTCTAATTTTTGTACGTTGAATTTTACACGACGTAACAGTGAAAATCAGCGAAATACGGCGTACAAAATTTGGGGGAAATCTTTTGACTATCGATGAAAGATTAGACCGAAAACAATCGCGCTCTTCTTTTGTATGTTACAAGTTACGCTCGGTTTTTTCGGTATTTTTACTGTGTAGATCGTGAAAAATAAATTTAAATCTGGACAAGATCATATTATTTTTGCTGAAATAGACTTATGCAATAGACCTGAAAGCAAAACAAGTGTTTTTGTTTAGTTTCAATGTTATAAGGGCTTATGATAATACTTTAAAAACTCATTTCACTATTGCCGTCAACTTTGTGCGCAGCGTCTAAACATTAAAAATCTAAAATTTCATTTCTTATCTTAAAAGCTTAAAATCTTTAAAAATATGAAAAATGTACATTTGATATATCCTTTAATATATATTTTATTAATTCCATAGATTCAATATCACTGTTAACATTCTCACTTATTTTCATCCGAGTGTTCTGCGAGAAACAAAATTTACTTCCTGGTCTCGCACGTCCTTGAATAATAAATAAATAAATAATTAAGGTTTAATAAAAGTTAGCATGGTAAAACTACAAACTTTGCTTAGATCCTGCAAGAAATAGACAAAAGTTTGAAAGACTTCCATACCCCCCCCCACCTTTTCAATGAATTAAACATCCAGTGAGTAAGTAAGTGGTATTTTTAAAGTCTTAGCTTGTACAAATTAACAAGCAAACATGAGCGCACAAGAGCTCTTAAACTTCTGATATTATAAGAATAAATAACAACGAAATCTTGATAAATAAACAAAAAACATGCAAACACAAAGACTACCTAAGATACACATTCCATACACATGATAAAGATAAAAATAATAAGAATAAATATTATATTCTCACATTTGAGACAAGCCAGTACCTATTTTTAGCCGTTTGAGATATCCTTTTCTCACCCTACCTGTAGTGCTTTCTATGTAACCAATGCTTGGGTGAGATTTTTCCGTCTCACCCACCCATTTTCCGTCTCACCCAACCGCCTGGGTGAGAACACTTACACGATCTTTTTCCCGCGATTTTTGTATCTGCTTGACATTCATAATGCACTTGTCTTTATGTTTTTCCTTTTTAGATAAGCACATTTTCAAACAACGTCGACTTATAAAACTGTGTCTTTAACTCTTGACACCTATTATATGTACCAGATAATTCTTAAAATAACGTTATACTCAACATTCAAAAATCCCGCTTGAATCTTATGACGTCATAAAAGGGGACGTAACTCCCGTAAGTAAACAAAAGTCGGGAAGGTCAAATTTCAGATCAACGATTTCAGTGTATAAGTAGACACAAATGAAAAGCCACAGTAAGCCAAGTAAATAATTGTGTAATGTATTATGTTTTGAATTATTTAGTGTCAACAGAAATCCAGTGTATATGCTTAGTAGTACAAAACATGATGTCCAATGTCAAAATGAGCAACTGCCCGTTCGTGTTGGCAGGGTGAGAAAACAAATCAAACACGGCTATGTGTGCGAGACAAGGTAAATCTCACACACCCTCGGGCAAGATTAGGTAGTCTCTGACTCGGCAAAGCCTCGTCAGAGACAACCTTAATCTTGCCCTTGGGTGTGTGAGATTTCCTTGTCTCGCACACCCACCCGTGTTAGATTCATATTGTCTCGACCCACGGGTGAGATAAGAATTTCACGTGCGGAAATATATTATGACTTTATCGACGTCATAGTAAGTTGCTTGGACATGGCGGACGCCAACTGGAGTCTGGTTATACAGAAACTTGTATTTTGTGAGAAAAACAATCAAACATCGTTGGAAATGCAAGATTAAGAACTCCCAGACACCCTCGGGTAAGATTTCAATGGTTCTCTGACTCGGCAAGCCTCGTCAGAGAAATATTGAAATCTTACCCTTGGGTGTCTGAGATTTCTCGATCTTACACTTTCAATGGTGTTAGATTGTATAAATTTCAAATTTACACTTCAGATTCAATCTGACAATTACTTATTTTTTTCATGATCCATTTAAGTAATGTTTTTATGCAAACATTAATTAAAACACAATTACATGTATTCAATTCTGCGTGGAGGTCATACTTGCATGTATATTTCGCGTGAATTTCATAGAATATACATTCATGCAACGATCAAAGGTAAGTGAATGTCAAAACAGGTAATTTTAATATATTGTGATATTGTAATTTTTAATATATATTGACGAGACTTTATTCCAATTAACTATTTTTACAACGACAAAGAGAAAATACAGAATAATATATATACTCACGATATTACAAAATTCGTTATAAAAGGCAAATGGATAAGAAAAAGAAATGAAAATATGTTACAATTCTAAAATTATCTAAGATCATTATTACATAGTTTTTCAGAAAAGACAATTTGATCTAAAAAAATTAATTTAAGCAAGTTATTGAAATTTATCTATCTACATCTCATTGGTTTCAACATAAATCAGATAATACAGTTACATAAATCTGATAATACAGTTTCCCACAGATATTACGTCTGATTGGTTGATATTAGAAAACAGATAATACATTTACTAGCACGCCAAAACCACAAAAATGCAGAAAAAACTGTATTAACAGATAATACTATGTTATATTGAGATAAAACATCATTACCACATAGATTTCATAGAGACCAATGTATAAAATATTTAAAAGTACTTATCAGGAGGTAATGAGGAAACCTGATAATAAATGTCTGATAATGTGCGCCAAAACCACAAAAATTCAAAGATAATGCTATTTTATCTCATTTTTGTGGCTTTGGCGTGTCATAAATATTCATATTTCTACTTCACTATAATTTATATTGGTAAGGCGAAAAATATTTTGGGAGCGCTTCAAGTTACACATATCTCATTTCAACCCAATCTCACAGCTTTGCTTCAATCTTTTTGATAAAAACAATATACATGTGTCTTATATCAATAGGCATGGCGTCTGTATAATGTTGGCGGAACCAACCGTCGACATAAGGGGTTCAAGTTGATTTTTCTTTCTGAGTTATTAACGATTTTTGCAGAAAATCTGCACGAAATTTACAAATGTTTCCAGAAAAAACGGGGTTCAAGCCCAGATCCCCCTCTTGGTCCGCCAATATAGTGAAATTCGGTTTTGATGTTGATTTCAATTATAGCAACTATCTTTTTTAATATTTCACTGAATCAAAAATGATGCTCAAGGTTGTATGGTTTCGACTTGGTCTACGATATATCATTTCTAACATGACGGGACTTGTGCGCGTAGCTGAAGACACTTTCACCCCTTAAGACGTTCATGTTAGCATGACCATATGATTTATCATTCATTCGATGTATATTTGTCGAATGGATAATAAGACATTAATATAGGTATGCAAAGCCTCATGTACATATCTGACATGGTGGGCTTATTTTAATTGAGTGTTTAGTAAGACAGTATAACGAAATTTACTGTTTATTACGTAACTTCGGCATTTTAGGTATTTCATATTCAGTGAGCAATATTTCAGGTACATTGAATATTAGGACGAAAATAAGTTAACCGATTAAAAAATTAAAACAAGTAAAGGTTAAAAGGGCAACCGAGGCAACGCGTTTTGATTGCCACTGGAAAATAGTAGAAATGTGTAGGGGCAGGATATTAAATTAGCCTTCTTTACGACTTTCAGTGAGCCTGCCCTCCTTTGGAGAATATAGGAGGGGTCTCTATACTGCATGTAGCGTGGCGTTTCTCAACACAATATGGCTACGATAGTTCGCGGTCAAACTTTCCGTATTATGATCTGACTACCCTGCGTAGAAATTGCATTTACCACCAGGGGAGGCGTCCGGTAGCTCTGTAGCCGGAGCCCCTGAAAAATGATTTAGATACCGAAATTAAATGTTGATATCATTTTAAGATATTCAAAAATTGGCGGGATGCTAATTCCTCTGAATTTGCCGTGGGTTTAACACAATATGAGTGCTGTTTATCCAAGAATGAATGTGTAGACAATATCGAGGTAATCAGAATTCTTTGAGAGATGTAAATGAAATGCAAAAATGAAATTAGATTGATAAATCTAATAGAAATATCAAACCATGACAAGAAAACCCCCTTTAGGTAACAACGGCAGTAGAATAGGGTCTGTAAGTCTCGTCATGTGACTCACGAGAAATCACGATAAACAGGCATTTCGGTCTGAGAATAGGGTCTGTAAGTCTCGTCATGTGACTCACGAGAAATCACGATAAACAGGTATTTCGGTCTGAGCATTATGACGTTCAGATTTTTTGTTTGAAACGTCATATATGTTTGTGTAACTTCCGGGTACATTTTTTGATCCCGGTAGTTCCAAAATTGTACGAGACTTACATGCCCTACACTGAAGGAACAAAGCACAAGATTTCATAAATCAAAGTCCAGAGACAAGGCAAAAGCAAGAACACCAGAAGACGGAAAACCAAAGACACCACATGCATACAAAACACAATATCATGTTCTTCTTTCATAATTGATGATGTTGTTATACCTAATCTATTTAGAAGTATTTCAATTGAAATTTCATATGTATGAAGGCTTGATATCATAGTCAACGGTAATTATGTCCTTAGCTAGCTGTCAGTAACTGCGAGCATTTGTCCGGACAGTACCTGTGTGTATTGTCTTCATGTTTTATTTACTTCATTGTAAGGGTACTCATCTGTATAAGTTGGACTTTTTTCTAGTTTGATTTTTACTGTGAGTCTTTTTGTGTATTTATTTTTAGCCATTCACCACACATAGGGGGAGGGTTTGGATCCAAGAAAAAGATTTTAACCCCGCCGCAATTTTTGCGCCTGTCCCAAGTCAGGAATATGTTGGTCATTGGCTTGTCCTTGTCTTCTTATAAAATTTTAGTTTCTTGATATTTGGGTTATTGGATGTGGTTTGTTTCCATTGATTTATTCACTTTTTTAATCACTTTTTTACCTTTTCGGGGCCATTTAGGTGTGAGGTTCCTCACTGTGTTGAAGACCATATGGTGACCCCTAGATGTTTTGTTTTGGGTCGTTTTAACCTGGATATGGAATGTTGTCTCCTTGACATTTACCCCATTTCCTTTCTTTTTCATAAAACATACGAACATTACATATACAACAGTACTAACAGTGTAAACTCTAAAAAAACAGAATGACATCAGGTGCTCCGGAAGGGTAAGCTTGTCCTGCCCTTCAGATCAGCACCAAGAATTTCAAAAGAAGGTGCGAGAACTTATAGAATAATTTAAAAAAAAGACTTTGTCGTCAAGTATTACACTGCAAGGTCGTTGCAGCGATATTTCGTGGTTTGATGAGAATTTTGGGCTGTTTTGCTCTTAGATCTATTGGGAAAGCCATCATCTTGCTGTAATAATATGAATTTTGCACTACTCAAGCAATAAACGTTAATTTTGATACTGAATTTATAATTGAATTGACAGTTCTGTTTGACAGTTAATGTTGGACACTTGTAACAAGTTGTCATGTACTGACAACGCGAAGACCCAGTTCATGTGGTTAATGAAGACCCCCAGGCGACATCAAGATGTAGACAGGAATAAAGGCCCCGTCCTTGATAAACTGGAGTTTTCTATGTATCGTGTGTGTTTTTGTCACATGTACATTCACTCCATATATCCTTTCATATTTTCTATTCTGTAAATAATATATTAGATATTATTACGTCTTGTGAAGGAATAATTAATTAATTCCCAAAACTAAAAAAAAAAAACAAAAACCACATCCCCTATATAAATTCAGAAATTGTCAATAAAAATCTACCAGAGTTTCATTTGTAAAACTTATAGTATACAATG